>JADWQK010000885.1:0-15396 GCA_017933935.1 Sesamia nonagrioides
CCCCGAAATTTGGTAATTTTTAAAAAAGTGACAACACCGGTATTAATATAAGCGAATAGCGACGCGACCACGTCACAGGTGCCGCGTGCCCTGCCCCTCGCCGCCCGCAAAAGGGGTTGCGTACCGCACATGTATTAAGTTACCTCTTTTTGCGAAAAAATATTTATTTTTTTAGAGGGATTTTTTTTTAAGTTTAGCCTGTCTTTGTGGGCATTGGAATATATAGAATCAGTTATCGATACCTAACAATACCTTCACGGATCGGACAGGGTTTTCTTTACATATTGTGTATCATATTGTTACGAATGGACCTTATGTCGATGGCATAAGGTTCAATATCGCGTGACATGCAGTGTGTCACTTTTAAGCCCTATTTCGCTAGATCTAGACATTTTCTAGGTATAATAATAAAACGCATTACTAGACTTAGGACGGCCTATCGAATGGTACAGGTCTCAACAGTTTTGTCAACAAAGTGTCGACATCGAAATTTCTAGAAACCTGTTTCCGGGAATTACCGTAGGTACTTCCGAGTGACCTCGAAGTTATGTGCTATTATTATTACGTCTAGAGGAATCTGGAATGTTCGATCAGCTGGACTATATATAGCACCGTGACGCCCGCACAGAGTCAGTCTACACTCGACTAGCGATACGAAAACAGCGACAGTAAAGAAGCGATCTTAAAGAAGACCTACTGCGACAATTATAGCGAGAACTTCGAGTACTACGAGAAGTAACATCTGCAGTGTTATTGTGTGTTTACAACACCGACTTCGTGGACATAAGGGAAGACTTCGGTGCGACATCAGCTACGTTCTACTTGTCATTGCCTACAATCGACTGTACCTTCGTTGCCAATAAACTTCGTAACCCTTAACCGGCGTTTAAGTACCCCTAGCCCGTAACAATTGGTGTCAGAAGCGGCATGCCGGTCACGCCAAGGGAAGACGAAAGAGTTCGCACGCGACGACAAGCAGCGATGGATTTGGCGCGTCAAGAGGAAGAATCGCTTGGTGTCCCTGCACCCGTAGAAGATGCGGCCGTCGTAACACCGACGAATGTGAGTGCGCCTAGTACCAGCACTATTCCCGGAAGCAGCGGATCCGATTTATCGGTGTTACTGGCTCACTTGACGGCGCAAATAAAGTTGAGTATAGCAGAATCCCAGGCGCAAATAAAAGGCATAGTAGCAGAATCACAGGCAAAATCCCAGGCAGAAATCCAGGCACAAATACAACAATCTCAGGCAAAATCCCAGGCAGAAATCCAGGCACAAATAAAACAATCCCAGGCAGAAACCCAGGCACAAATTAAAAATGTAGCAGCATCCCAGGCAAAATCCCAGCAACTAGTATTGGAACTAAACGGAAAGTGGGAAAAAACTAAAGAAGAGGTGAACGAGCTTAAAATAAAAGCAACACAACAAGACGCACGTATGGACCAGCAAAATACGCGCATAGACAAACAAGAAGCGCGTATGGACCACCAAGATACGCGTATAGACAAACAGGATGCTCGTATAGACAAACATGATGCGCGTTTCGAGGCACTAGACAGCACCATCATGGAGTGTGAGAAAGAAATAAAATTCCTCCATGATAAGGTACAGAAAGGAGGCATCAAAGGGGTGATACCTAGTGCTTTGCCGACGTTCCAAGTGCCTCATTTTGACGGAACAACGTCATGGGTGGCCTTCCGCCTTCAATTCGAAAAGGTCGCAAAAGGAAACAACTGGGACGACGATCAAGCGGTAACCGCTCTTACGCTTGCTCTGCGTGGTGATGCAGTACAAATTCTCGAAAATATCTCCGGCGATTGCAATACCCTAGCCTGTCTGCTAGAAGCGTTGGAGTCTAGATACGGGGAGAAACACCTCGAACATGTCTACAGGGCTCAACTCCGCGACCGCACACAGAAGAGCAGTGAGGGTTTGCAACAATGGGCAACGGAAATAGAACGTGTTGTTCGGAGGGCGTATGCATCAACACCGGGATTAATTGATGCTACTACGGTGCAAGCTTTTACTGATGGAATCCGAGATGCAGAAGTCAGGGCTGCAGTTCGTCTGGGTCACCATCAGACTCTGAAGGCAGCCTTGACACACGCTCTAGAGGTGGAAGCAGTACGCCAAGACGGCCGACAACAGCACCGCATTCGCGAGGTAACCCCGGTAATTAAAACTCGGCAAGGACCAACCTGCTATGAGTGCGGCGAAAAGGGTCATATTCGGATCAATTGTCCCAGGAAGTCTAAGGGAAGAAGTACTTCTGGGACGCAGGTGGAAGCCGAGGATTTAAACTAATAACAGCCAGGGCTATGGGGCGAGTACTGGCTGGTCGACCTGAAGCCCCCATTATAACAGTATCACAAGTGGGCGATGGAAACAGTCTTATTATAGAAGGAGAACTGAATGGTAAGTCATGCAGAGTCACGTTGGATACTGGTGCATCAAGAACTATTGCACGACCGGAGCTATTTCCTCGGACCATAGCATGGAAAAGAGGGTCTTCACAATGCCGATTACAAACCGCCACCGGCCAACCAGTACTCGTCCTTGGTGAAACGAACGTGTCCTTGAAAATGGGTGATAAGACATTCACGCACCCTGTTTTAATAGCAAATATTACAGATGATTGCATAATAGGACTGGACTTTTTGAAGAAACAGCAGTGCGTCCTTAATGTAGCAAAAGGAGTATTGAGTTTTCCAGAACAAGAAGTATTTCTTCAAGGTGGAAAACAAGGGTCAGTGTACTGTTTAAGGAGAACGGTATTACCACCAAGATCAGAAACCTTAGTAAATATTAGACTATCACCAATAGGATGCCGTAAACGTTGCATTATAATAGAAGATTCTGGAGATCACCCAGACTGGATAACAGCAAGGACACTGATGATGATTTCCGATAAACCAAAAGTACGAATTATCAACGTTAGTAACAAAGAAATAATTCTTGAAAAGAATTGCATGGTGGGTGTGTGCGATCATGTAGCGTCTTTGAGAAAAACAGAGGCGCACGAAAAGGGACGTGATAAGAAGTGGCAGGAACATGTATCGACACTACTCGAAAATTGTAAGGGTAATTTAAACAAGTTCGAAATTCACAAAGTTAAGCAACTGCTGCATAACTTCCACGACATCTTCTCGAAGACCGACGGTGACGTGGGAAGGACCGGGCTCGTCAAACACCATATAGATACGGGTGATACACAGCCGATAAGACAGAGACCACGTCGTATCCCCTTTGCAAGAGAACAGGAAGTCACGGAAATGTTAAGAGATATGGAGAAAAACCGGATTATAGAAGCATCCACCAGCCCTTGGTCATCTCCAGTTGTCCTAGTCAAGAAAAAGGATGGCAGTACAAGGTTTTGCGTTGACTACAGGATGTTGAATGATGCCACGAAAAAGGATAGTTATCCTCTGCCACGTATAGATGACACTTTAGACTTGCTAAGTGGCATGAAATGGTTCTCCACGGTTGACCTCAAAAGTGGATACTGGCAAGTGGAAATCTCTCAGCAGGATAAAGAAAAGACCGCTTTCACCACTGGTCCTGGAAACGGTCTCTGGCAATTCAATGTCATGCCTTTTGGACTGTGCAATGCTCCTGCTACATTCGAGCGCCTAATGGAGCGCATTTTGGTGGGGTTGCTTGGTGATGCATGCCTAGTCTATTTGGATGACATCATCATTATGGGACGAAGCTTCGAAGAGCACCTACGCAATTTGGAGAAAGTTTTCCAGAAACTGCGTGAAGCAAATTTAAAACTCAGTCCTAGTAAGTGTACACTATTCCAGAAAGAAGTTGGATACTTGGGACACATTATTTCGGCGCAAGGAATTCGAACAGACCCTGAAAAAATAAAAGCCGTGTCGAAGTGGCCTACCCCTCGTAATAAAACTGAGGTACGCTCTTTCTTGGGTCTGTGTGCATATTACCGTCGGTTTGTGAAGAACTTCTCCGAGTTAGCGAAACCGTTGCATCGTTTAACAGAGGAAAAGTGTCAATTTGAATGGAACTCTGACTGCGAACAGGCATTTGCTCTACTGAAAACTCACTTGTGTGAGGCTCCTGTACTAGGTTACCCTAGTAGGGAAGGCCGATTTTTGGTAGACACAGATGCCAGCAATGTTGGTATTGGAGGAGTTCTCTCTCAAACACAAGGAGATAGGCAGGTCGTTATCGCATATTTCAGCAAATGCCTCTCCAAGCCAGAAAGAAATTATTGTGTTACCCGCCGAGAACTTCTAGCCGTTGTTAAGACCTTACAACACTTCAAGAAATATTTGATTGGGAGGCAGTTTACACTTCGTACCGATCACGCTGCCTTACAGTGGCTCCTCCAGTTCAAAGACCCAGAAGGACAAGTAGCAAGGTGGATAGAGCAGCTGCAAGAATTTGACTTTGTCACTGAACATCGGAAAGGCAAGTCACACAATAATGCTGATGCTTTGTCTAGACGACCTTGCGAAGAATCTTGCCGACATTGTGCCAAACAGGAAAAGAAAGAGAACGTAAGGATTATCCAGGTGAACGCTTTGGACGAAGACTGGGATAATCAATCATTGGAAGACGCACAAAAGGAAGATGGTGACTTGAAAACAGTAATCGAATGGAAGAAACGTGGCCAAAGGCCCACTTGGAGTGAAATATCAGCGCTTAGCCCAACAGTAAAAAGTTACTGGGCTCAATGGGACAGCCTGATAATTGATAATGGAGTCCTCAAGAGGAAATGGGAATCACCCAGTGGGCAGGAAGTCACCTTACAGATAGTTGTCCCCTGCGATAAAGTCGCGTCAGTGCTAAGACAGGTGCACGACGGAGTATCCGGAGGACATCTAGGAGTAAAGAAAACCCTGGAGAAGGTGAGGAAAAGATTCTATTGGGTGCATTGCCGCGAAGACGTAGAGGACTGGTGTAGAAAATGTGTAGCCTGCTCCTCAGTAAAGGGACCGCAAACGAGGGCCAGAGGTTGGCTGAAAGTGTATAATGTTGGTGCACCGTGGGAAAGAGTTGCTGTCGATATAGCTGGGCCATTCCCTGTTACTGAAGAAGGGAATAGGTATATCATCGTCATGCAAGACTATTTCAGCAAATGGCCAGAAGCTTTTGCAGTACCTAACCAGGAAGCTCATACAGTCGCCAAAAAGCTAGTTCAGGAGGTGTTCTGTCGATTTGGCGTTCCCTTGGAGTTACACTCCGACCAGGGTAGAAACTTCGAGTCTTCACTATTTCAAGAGGTTTGCCAACTACTCGGGATACATAAGACTCGTACAACACCGTATCACCCACAGTCAGATGGAATGGTCGAAAGATTCAATCAGACGTTGGAGAATCATTTGGCCAAAGTAGTGGAAGAACATCAAAGGGATTGGGACCAATACATTCCACTCTTTTTAATGTCATACCGCTCAGCAACACATGACAGCACAAATTGCACACCGGCGAAAGTCAACTTCGGCCGAGAAATTAGACTACCCATAGATGCACTAACCGGAACACCTCCCGATACTCCTATCCTAGCCGTCGACTATGTGGCCGACCTGCGGCGTAAATTAGATGGAATACATGAGCTAGTGAGAGAGAATGGTCTGAAAACCAGTGAGAAGATGAAGATCCGATACGACCGCAAAGCTAACGTGCCCGGATTTGAAGCGGGAACTTTAGTATGGTTACATAATCCCATTAGAAGAAAAGGAAAGACTCCAAAGTTCCAAGCCAAATGGGAGGGTCCGTACACGATAGTAACCAGAATAAACGATGTCACCTACCGGATTAAGAAAGGACCTAGAGGGAAGCTGAAGGTCGTACACGTTGACCGCCTAGCTCGCTATTATGGATCAAATCATGCTCGGGACGAGCATGACTAAGAAGGGGGCAATGTTACGAATGGACCTTATGTCGATGGCATAAGGTTCAATATCGCGTGACATGCAGTGTGTCACTTTTAAACCCTATTTCGCTAGATCTAGACATTTTCTAGGTATAATAATAAAACGCATTACTAGACTTAGGACGGCCTATCGAATGGTACAGGTCTCAACAGTTTTGTCAACAAAGTGTCGACATCGAAATTTCTAGAAACCCGTTTCCGGGAATTACCGTAGGTACTTCCGAGTGACCTCGAAGTTATGTGCTATTATTATTACGTCTAGAGGAATCTGGAATGTTCGATCAGCTGGACTATATATAGCACCGTGACGCCCGCACAGAGTCAGTCTACACTCGACTAGCGATACGAAAACAGCGACAGTAAAGAAGCGATCTTAAAGAAGACCTACTGCGACAATTATAACGAGAACTTCGAGTACTACGAGAAGTAACATCTGCAGTGTTATTGTGTGTTTACAACACCGACTTCGGTACGACATCAGCTACGTTCTACTTGTCATTGCCTACAATCGACTGTACCTTCGTTGCCAATAAACTTCGTAACCCTTAACCGGCGTTTAAGTACCCCTAGCCCGTAACAATATTGTAGTATGGAGTTAGGCAAGGTGATCTGGGGTACATGTCTGACTTAGTCGCATACGAATCAGTACCGATATTATATGTTTACCAAATTTGTCTTGAAAACCAAGGTTTAACAAACACAGATTTTTTAGAAATTCATCCTAATATTGTCCGAAAATCTGTTTTCTTCTTTGACAAAAGAAAAACTGTGAGTAGCTTTCGAAACGCCAAAAATGTATGTTTTTGATTTTTTTTTCCAGCAAAACGTGTCGAGGTACCACGAAGCATTTCTCCCGTATCGTGGGTGTGTTTCCAAACATTTAAACTCACATACACAAACAGCCAGACCCCGAACAACAACTTGTAGGTCATAGAAATACTTGTTCCGTGCGAGTATCAAACCCGCGATGTGCAGCACAGCAGTCAATTACTTAACCACTGCGCCGACCGTGCCGTGATACATTTATTGAATATGAATTCATGAATAAATCTTGGCAGATTTATTATTCTAGTAAAAAATCTTTTCAGGAAAAGTAAACCTTCATCTTTTTTACATAAAGAAAAATCTAGACAAATAAGTCGGTGAAAAGAAGAGGACGCTTCTCAACTAGAAGAAAATTATATCAAAAGAAAATTTCCAATGATTATGTTGTTTTTTTAAAGAAAACGTATCTACAATAAATTGAGAATTTAATACATTCACTTGAACAAATGGAAATAAGGTTGCTAATGTATTTTTAAGTAACCTTCCGTAATTCGAGCTTTATCAATATGCTTAATCAAATGAAGTCCAATTTACATTTAAAAAATCGGATCCATTTAGAAGCAATTCTGTTGAGTGCGCGAATAAGGCAGAGCATGGAATTACGACAGAGTAACGAGGATAAGAATATATTTAATGCTGTTTACGAATGATATAAAGTTAATTTTAAGCGTGCTTCCTAAGGTAAAGGTTCCTTACTTTGTCTTGGGAATCACGCTTTAGACTTTAGACCAGATGAATGTCGCCTTCGATGGGCTACTGCCCGACAATTGACGTTAGGACGTTGTATGATGGGCAACTGCCCTATCTGCGTAAACCTTTTTTTTTGATGGTAAATCATCAAATGACATCTCCCGCTCTGGGCGGAGCGGAAGGGCGTGTCAAACTGTTACTGACTAAAACCCACCCGTGTTTCTTCACTTGCCTGTGCGACGGCCAGGGCCACGGTTTCTTGTTTAACCAACCCACAACCCTGACCCAGACATGCGTCGTCTTGCGTTTATTGATAATAATTTCTGTTTGTTTGTAATTAAGTACTGATAACATTGTCCATCACACTTGTAGGCTTTGGACTGTCGTAGCGGTCAAGTGTAGGATGGTTGGCTGAATTTACTTAAAACATGTTCAATTTACTTAGAACATATTGCACCCAGGGATTCCCGATCCGGAAACTGCACCTAGGATCTTATGCTCATCAGTAGCGCTTACAAGCCCTAGACCAATGAGGAAAAAATGAGTAAATTGAGAATTCAGGGAACCTGTTGCAGTAATGATTAACTATAATGAAATGGATTTTATTCCCGATACAGGAACTGCGTCCCTGCGTCATAACGAAGAATGGAGGAAACGGAACGCACGTCCTTATCGTTTTGGGGAACTTACTGTAAATCATAGTCTATATCATGCATTATATTCAAATTGAAAAAGTGAATAAGCAGAAGCGCTGTACCACTAAAGACAGCCCGAAAGAGCAGGTCGACAAGGATGGCTTTATCACCCGAAGCATTTGCTGCGTCCCGCTGTACCAGTGACGCTGCTGTATGTATCCTGGCTGCATTACTCTGCAAAATCCGAGGACATTGTGGAGTACATACAGATCAAGACAAGAAGGACTTTGAGGATTGCGAGGTTGGAGTCTCGTCACACCGTGAATTTTAATTCCTTTGTGGTGGGAGTGCCAACTGAGGATCTCGAGAAATTCATGTCTCCAGAATTTTGGCCGGAAGGCGTTATTTTCCGGCGATTCCGTGGCCGGATACCTGACACAGCGCAATACACGACGCCGATGCTGCAAAATAATCGTGTATGAGTTTAGTTTTATATATAGTTTATAAAGTTAAATATGTATAGTATTTTATATTTGTTTTTATTGTATGTTATAGCATGGTATTACCAAATTTTATTATGGGCCTTTGTTGCCATTTTTTTTTCGGGGTGGAAATCCTCATAGGATGTCCGCCGCCCTGGGGTGGGTGACGGGGTCTGTCAGACTTTTACTGACTAAAACCACCCCGGTATCTCTTCTATCACGAGAGCGCGTGGAGCCGCGGGAGTCTAAATTCTTCCACGGCCCCACCCTCTCGTGCTGGCCCGGTCTGTCCGGGCCTCGTCTGGCCTTTGTTGCCTGAGCCAAATAAATAAATGCCTACATTTGCTTCCACACAAACTGTATCACATCAGCAATTTGTCCGACTGCATTCAAATATGTATATGGATATGATAATTAAAACAACCTCAAATCACAAACCATTATTTTATTACCAAAGCACACATCCTCTTCTACATTACACCAATTCTTCTTTAAAGTACACTTGAAATCTTCACTTTAGATATTTTAAGAATTGAGAGTTTTATGTTTTGCAAAGTGCAATCTACACAAGTAATTGTCTTTAATTATATAAAACAATAAGACTGACAATGTGACCAAACCGATTGCAGCAAGCAAATAACCGACTGTAGAAGCAGGAATATAAGAACTGATAAACCGAGGAAATTTTGCAAACCATTCAGCAACCGTGTTTATAATTTCTTCATTGGTATACATGGTTATATAGAAAAACTCAAATTTCAATGTACTATATTCAAATATAACTTCTCAATGATTTCCGATTCATTTGTAGTAAGTGAAGCTATTATAAATTGCATTTTATTTTACACAAGAACTTATTTTTTTTTATGTTTTGGCTTGTTATGACAGTTGATAGTACAGTGACACTATTTGACAATCCAATCACTATAGTTGTTGTTTGTTCATTTTGCCAGTGCATTACACTGAGCAGGCAAAGGTATCTCAGACCATGATAGCCTCGTCTTGAATTATTTATTGTCTTCTTTTGTAACTTATCCTAAACTTATCCTAACTAATCTAACTCCTTTCGTTTCCCGCGTGTGGCCGATTCGGAGGGGTTTAGCGTAAAGACATGATGAGGCCACTATGTTACAATACTTCACTGTTCTTTATGAATTATTCACTGAATGCACTTTTTACTACATAAATCACGCACACAGATTTTATTTAATAAACGACACTATAAATAATTTAAAAGTCCAATGAAAAATGAGCGTGGCACTCATCTTCGCCTTCCCGCCTAAACTCCCCAATCACTATAGTGTCTTCCTCGGAAAACGAATGCAAGTAAGTACAACCATAGACATAATACTAATGGACATGACGTATGCATATAATCTCCAGTACTTTTTTTGGTTTGAAATGAGTGAGAGAGATGGCCTATGGTTTCGGTTTAGTACTATCTCTTCCCTCATAGATGATTGAAGATTTTGAGAGAGATAAAGGTAGACCAAAACTTCGTTTTCTTTCTTTCGGAGTGCCACAATTCTCACATCTAAGGCATGTCCATTAGCATATGTCGATGAGTACAACTTCCTTCTTCTTCTTCTTTCAAGGTGAGATTCAACCTCAACTCTCAATGAATGGCCTCTGTGGAACAGATACCAAAATTTTGCCAATAACACGTGTAACAAATTATAGAAATTCTTTGAATATTTTACAATAATGGCGGAATTCGCTAATGACAGTTGAAAAAGACGGCCGCGTGAACCGTCTATGAGGGAGGTTTGAGGTAAAGTCATGATGTCGCCACTATGCTGCGATATTTCAATGTTCTTTATGAATTATTTACTGAATGCACTTTTTACTATATAAATCACGCGCTTTTATTAAGTATACGATACTGTAAATAATTTTAAAAGTCCAATGAAAAATGCGCGTGACACTCATCTCAGCTTCCCGTCAAAACTCCGAGTACACCTTCCAGTTTCTCCAATCCACTTTTGACATTGGCAGAATAGTGGACAGCGGCTTTCATCTATTGATGCTGGGATTAACGCTGAGATGATAATTCATCTCAGCGTTAATCCCAGTCGCATCCGAAGCTTTTTCAGCTTTGGAGTCTGGGGTCCGCTTTACCAGTCTAATTGCTGATTTTGGCTAAACTTCGGTATTTTCCGTAAAGCGACTGCCGTCTGACCTCCACAACCCGAAGATGATATCGAAGCATTGCAGTTAGACCAATTGTTGGACTTTTGAGGGCTCTAACAACCCGTAACGAGTGCCATTAGATGTTCGTATGGCAACCGCGACCAACGGCTTAACGTGCTTTCCGAGGCACGACCAGACCAGTGTAAATATACATATTTATGCATACAAATATTTGCACTGCACGGGGATCGAAACCGCGCCTCCTTGCACAGCGGCCGCGTTCACTACCGCTACGCCACGGAGGCTGTCCAAATGTCGGAAGCCATGGTGTTGGAAAATTCACAGGGTGTACAATGACCTGGTGAAGACTGCAGGAATCCATTGAATACGATGAGCACAGAATCGATAGAAGTGGCAGTGCTTGGAGGAGGCTTATACAGCAGGACATCACTTTCAGTTGAAATGATGATGATGACAGTGGTGATTAAGTTTTAGATCTTCATCATAATTCGCTCGTAAATGTTTGGCGGCTGTGTTCATAGAGCACTATTTCAAGCAAATACACATTACAGAGTGACGGTTCAGTGTCACAGAGTTCCGGCAAGCATTGTTAGTCCGACAGAGATTTATTGGCCGACCCCATGCCGGGGCATTCGGAAATCATCCGACATTTAGTGCTAAATGCGTAGCTATATCTTAGCGTGGCGGGTTTTTGTCCGAATGCGTGACAGCATTGACAGGGTTATATTTTTCACGCGTAGGTATTTTATACGTCTATGTAAAGCGATTCTTTATACACCATTATCTCATAAAGCAATGTGCGCTTTAGTATTCCTATGTACCAATTACAGTACTCGGTGCCCATATTTATGAGGTTCTATGGTTCGATTTTTTTTAGAACATCATTATGAATTAATTTAATTTTTTGACTAAATTGATCTTTTTGATGTGAAAAGCTTGATCTGAAAAGCTTTCCTGTTCAGGGAAAAGCCTTGAAAAGATCTGATATTCGCTCAATTCAATGCCTGATATGGAACATCCCTGGGGAGACTGTAAGGTCATTTCCCCGAAACCTTACTGCAAAAATGTAAGACAGTAAGAGATCACTGTCCGCTATCTTCTAAGAGGTCACTAAGTGGCTGGACTGAGTTCACGGGGATTATCCACCCGCACACTCAGACTTTTTGGGTGTAAATCTGTTGTCATCTGCCTTTCCTATTTGATTGTCTTAAGCAAAGGCAAACCCTACTGAACAATCATTCTAGTGAACATCTTGTTGATCTTAAGTCCCCGAAAATCATTATCTGAACCGAAAAGTTTACATCTCCCAGATTGTCCTAGACTTTCTGCTATCGAAGAGTTTGTACAGATATATTTTGAATTTCGAAGTAATTTCGGGCAATAAATCTGAACAAGGAACGAGTTTGAAAACTCATTACATGGTTTCGGCAATTCAAAACGTTACGATCGGGAAGAAAATGTATTAACATCTGCCAAGAAACAATTGCTTTCACTGCGTTTTAAGCTATAATTTTTAGCAAATCGCTAATATATGCTTGACACAGAGGAGAACATTTTTTTTTTATTCAATAATTATAAACGAGTGCTTGACTGCAATCCCGCCTGATGGTAAGCAGTGATGCAATCGTTGATGGTAAAGCGCACTAGTTTATTAAGCCTATTCACTTAAAAAACTTAGGAATAGGAAGGATGACGACAGTTGAGCGAGGTGATGCAATGTTAAACCCAACAACACGACCAACGATGCTGCGCCAGAGGGAGATTGATCTGGAGACCCTCCACGACCAAACTCCCGACACAACAACATTTGGCGCATCGTACCCTGCGCACATCGCAACACAACTGCTCAGACCCGTCCTCCGTACAGCTTCACCAGACATCATGCCGGAACACGATGTATCGCTTGGCGGCAAGACTTTGTCTGGTGGGTGGTAACTTCTGCCGGCAGCCGATGTTATGGCCGGGTTAGTTTTTGTAATACGATTCTGCAACTATCTCAACAAAAAAACTTTGGTAAAGTGAGCGAAAAGTGAGATGTCATTCCAACTAATGCTAGGGATTGATTGCTATTGACAGCTAACACTGAGCTCCTTTTTTTTCCGGTGTGAAAATACCTCATGGATGCCCCCCCCCTCCCTTATTACAAAACAAGGATTTTGTGTACTCCAGATTTAAACCATCTAAACCTAACAGTTGGAGTTCTTTATTCATATAAAAATGACAGCTTAGTTCATCACTTTAGTATTAAGAACTTTGTATAAATCTAAATGAAGTTTGAAATACAAATACTGACTCAAAGGTTAAGGCTAGAATTAAAGTTAGATTTAATTTTATAATAAGACGGCATGAGTTCGGCTTTTCCTATTTGTCTACTTTGGGAACAAAGAGCCGAAACGAACACAGAGGTTACATGTTTGCGTTAACGTTTCTAACTCCCAGACTAATTTTGGTCTGACTTGGAAGATATGTCAACTACTATTTTCTCGGCATATGCAGAGTGGTGCTGTTATTACGACAGTAAATGAAAACACGGACAATGCTGCTTCATAGGAAAAATCCTAAACCATAAAAAAAATTGCATCAAAAATAAAAAAAAATGAAAATTTCAAACAAACTAAATCGCATAAAATTTGAAACGGAACATCCTTTAAAATATTGGTTTGCTTGATTTTTTCGCGTCATTATTATTAAAGTTTAGTACCGTACCGTAGTACCGCTGGATGCAGCGGTAATCAACCTGTAAGCGCTTCTGTATCAACATGTACATCATATAGAAAATGCGAAAAATGAAAAATAATTTCCTGTGACTAAACTAATGGATATATTTTTATGTTTTTTTATGGGTAGACTGAGAATGTGTTGAGGTACACAATATTTAATTTATTGTCGTATTGTCATCACCACTTTGTATAAAATTAATCATAGCGAGATTCATACCTGTTTTTCTCTATAGGTAGGAACGATACTGCGCTTTAGCAAGGGAACTAGCCTCTGCTTTCTGACTGGTCGACTTCTTGACAATTCAAAAGTACCTACAATTTATTTGTTTGAAATATATGGCCCACCGTGTGTTTACCGACGACCTTGTGAAAGCCGCAAACACTCGTTGGATTTGAGAAGCACAGGGACGGTTGAGGTGGAGGTGCTTTCACATTCGATCCAGCCGTCCCTTGCTGTCCTCTCTAGCGACGCCCTAAGCCGAGGTTCGTACCCCACAGGGGGTGACCTTAGTGCGTAGTCGCCTAATTTTAATTTAGTTTTAAGTGCCCCTGGCTGGAGGCTTTAATTTTAATTAAGGCATCCACAGGAAAGTCCGATTAAGTAGTTACGGTCTCCTAGTAGCCACCTACGAGATGCCATATCAAAAAAAAAAAAAAAAAAAAAGAAAGTGCTTATGTTCAACAGAAGACGTCTTTATGGTGAAATGATAATGATGATGAAATTTTTCATATTTAAGCTAGAATAGTTATTTATGCCATTGTCAAGCAATGATAGCTGTTGTAATACGAGTGATAGTTTGTACCATGAAGCGAAGCTGAGTGGCAAAATAGATCAGCACGAGTATTACAATAGCTGTTTGCGACAGTGGCATAGAAAACTTTTTCTACGACCTTGAAATAAATAAATAGAAAAGACCGTCAATGTTGAACTTTATTAGGAATTATAGTAATTTACATTTCCTTGATTTGTATGGTAGCAATTCTTTTGTGGTCTTCATAGCTATTTATCTCATTTCAGGAGACGTTAAGATATTGTCCATTTCGCTATTAACACTGATATCACTCATTTTCAAAACAATTTTATTTATAAATGCAGATAAAAGTTAACAATGGCGCGAAAATAACGCGGCGCGCGCAATGTTGAGTTGTTGTTATAATCCCACAAATGCAAGGCAAAGGCAATTCATCCATACAACCTAATAACATGCGATTTTTAGCCATGACGCAAATACATGCGCTTTTTGGTACGATACGTTGATTTTTTGATGCCATAGCCATAAAAAAACGTTTCATTGTAGTACCGTTTACCCATGTGGAAATTGTCATTGTAACACGGCTTGGCAGGAATGAGTAATATTAAGATATGACTTATGGTTATGTACTAAGCAAATTATCAAATGGTCTTAAAAAATAATAGTTATCGCACGATGTTAAGAATAAGGACGTTTTTAGCTCTAAATATACCTCACCTTTTCATATGCAAATGCTTATACCTATTATGGAGAGAATACTTGGGGTACAGAACTGTAGAACAAAGTTGGTCTCTTTGCACGTTGGTACACAGAAAAGTTTATTTTACCGGCCCGCATAAAATAAGCTGGCAGTATTACAAAACAAAGGACTTGTCTGTCTCAAAACTTAGTGTTTTCTTTGAAAAGGTTTTTGTTTTATTCAGTTTATATTATGTATATTGTACCCGAGTTGGTTATTTTGTTATGTAAGTGTTATTTTAAGACATAGCCATTCTAAGTAGAATTAACCATTTCATAAAGTACGTCTACTTTCCGTTGACCTTTCCCGCTCTGGGCGGAGCGGAAGGGCGTGTCACTTCTACACACAAAAACCCAGCCATACTATCTTCACTTGCCTGTGCGCCAGGACCACTATATCTTTTTAAACAACCTACAACCCTAACTCAGGAGGCATCGGTCTTCGTATATCCCGTCACGATGTGATGACATCTTTTTGAGGCGCACGTGAAACACGACGCGCCG
>JADWQK010000498.1:0-17419 GCA_017933935.1 Sesamia nonagrioides
GGAAAAATCACACAGATTGAGCTAGCTCCAAAGTAAATTCGAGACTTGTGTTATGGGATACTAACTCAACGATACTATATTTATAATAAATACATATTTAAATAAACATCCAAGACCCAGGCCAATCAGGAAAAAATCGTATCCACGATAGTCTTGCCGGGGATCGAACCCTCCACGTCGCAGGCAGGCATGTTCATCAACGATTGCATCACTGCTTACCATCAGGCGGGATTGCGGGCAAGCACTAGTGTGTAATTAATAAACAAAAAACAATAAAAAATCCCCATTGTGCCTTCAGTGCACAGAATAAATCACACGGACACACACCAGTATTTAAAATACGTGTCGGACCACGCAGAATGAAGGGTTCCGTAATAGGGAAGAATTTATGAGTCCAGGTCATCGGAAACTTCCCCGTAGCTTTTGATTTATTTGATAGTACAAAAATACATCGCAAAGATAGGTAATTTCTTATAGCGTTTATTTAGAAGATTTTTTATTGAGCTCTTAGAGATCGTAGACTTACGTCATCATCATCATCATCATCAACCTTTTTATCGTCCCACCGTTGGACCCTGACAGGTTTCCTCTCATACAGAGAAGGATTAGTAGTAGTAGTAGTAGTAGTAGGATCAATAGATGAGTAGATCTACGTATTTGGTATTAATTTCTACTCAATACAAGTTTTTCTTTACCTACCTAGGCCTACATTCGTGCTGTGCTGATGTCGGTTTCGTACGGCGGTCATACATTATGTTAGATGTAGCAACACACTGCGATGCTATCGTCAGCGCTGCTTTTTTCACGCCACTAGCCGCCGCAGGAGACGTCCTGGTCCGGAGACGACATCAAACTCCCAGCCACTGTAAGCGCGGGCCTGCGGGCGGTAAGCAGTGGGCAGCTCGTCGCCTTGTAAGGACCAGGCCAGTGTCGACGACGCGTTGTGTTTCACGTGCGCCTCAAAGAGATGTCAGCCCATCGTGAAGGGGTCCACGAAGACCGATGCCTCCTGGGTCAGGGTAGCGGGTTGGTTAAAAAAGAAACCGTGGCCCTGGCCGTCGCACAGGCAAGTGAAGAAACACGGGTGGATTTTGGTCAGTAAAAGTCTGTCTGACACGCCCTTCCGCTCCGCCCAGAGTGGGAGAGGTTTGATGACTTCCCATCTCAAACACAAAAAAGGTTTTTTTTTATTGGGACAAAACCCGCCACACGTTTCCCACCAACTGCAACTCCTGAAAGCCAGAATCAACAGTGGCGACCGCCAGAAAAACGCCAAGCAATGAAGCTCGATGAGTCCCGGAGAAACGATTCAACTGTCTTGGGTCCCGCAACGAAATTAATCAGAAAAGAATAGCGGAGGAGTAAGAAAAAAAAATTTTTTTTTCACTTCCCTCCATAACAAGCAGGAGACAGAACAGAACTAGGCCAATCGGCACAAAAAAGGGTTGTTAGGATATAGGTAAGAGCATTGTTTGAAATAAAATATTTAATTGTGTTTTTACACATTACGTTACAATTATTATATTGTTAAATCTATATCATATTTTCACACCCGTGCTTCATAAAGTGACGCCGTCATGCCCACTCTACCTTTGCATAGTTCGTTGTAGCTCGTCGGGAGTTTAGATAAGGTCTCTCGACAGTGGCCGACGGTCGCCCTCTGGCAGCCACCCAGCATCCTCCCGGTAGCCACCCGACCCGTACCTCCGCCGGGTAAATTTATCTTATTTTATTATGAAACATGTTATAATAAAACAATGGATCATTTCTTGCGGACCATGTCAGTTTTGTATCATTTCCATGTTTGTTTTGTCATGTTATGAGATGCTCATTAGTTTAGTTGTATGTATTTTGTTTCATGTTTTTGTTTTGACATTTGTGACTAATTATAACATTTGTGTATCTATTTTACTGTATTGTTCACCACCAATACAATCCTAATTTATGGCCAGGAGAATCGTTGTATTCCGGCTGTCTAGTGAATCCGTACGGATGACAGGTCTGAGCAGTTGTGTTGCGATGTGTGCCGGATACGATGCGCCAAATGTTTTTGTTTTATCGGGTGTTTGGTCGAGGTCTTCAGATCAATCTCCCTCTGGCGCATCATCGTTGGTCGTGTTGTTGGGTTTAACATTGCATCACCTCGCTCAATTGCCGTCTTCCTTCTCATTCACTCAGTTCTTTTGAGTGAATAGGCTCATAATAAACTAGAGCGCTTTACCATCAACGATTCAGCAATGCGATTGCATCACTGCTTACCATCAGGCGTGATTGCGATCAAGCACTAGTTTATAATTATATAAAAAAATCACTATCCATTCTAAGGTTGCTTGGAAGAGATCGCAGAGGCTATACATCTGCCATTGTATATTTTGCAGTCTTTAATATATGTTTTTATGTTCATTTCGCCTTCCACAAACAGTTCAAAAATATTGGTGGCCTTGCCACTTGGTCACCACTGTTTTTGAACTGTTTGTCATGACACAAGACATGTTGGTCGTAGATTTGAACCCAGACAGGCGCTCTCATCATCATCGTCCTCTCAGCCAGACGAAGTCCATAGCTGGACATAGGCCTCCCTTAGGGATTTCCAAAAACTCCGATTGAACGCGGCCTGCATCTAGCGCTCCCCTGTGATTTTGGTCAGGTCATCCGACCACCCGGTCAGTGGGTGTCCAACGCTGCGCTTGTTGGGACGTGGTCGCCATTCAAGAGCCTCTCTGCCCCATCGGGCATGGGCTCTACGATCTATGTGCTCCGTCCAGTGCCACTTCAAAGAGATAATCCGCTGGGCAATGTCGGCGAATTTAGTTCTTCTACGAATCTCCTCATTCCTGATAGGCGCTTTACTCTGTGTAAATTTTCTCATCGCCACTGCTCTGAACATTATATGAAGAAAAAATATCGTGAGTCAGCCGGCTAAGAACAAAAAATTCGAAGACATGTCGCATCTACTCCGTTCGTCTTGCAGGACATTTGTGTTTTTGTAGTGGGTACGTTATAGGCTGAAAATGCATCCAGTCTAATATTGATACTGTTTAGGAAGATGAAGGCGCAAATAATCTGAAAATAGTAAGAGGACGACATCTATACCCAATCGCTGTATAAAGCTATTCAAGTAATTAAATAAGAAACAATTTGCCAGCGGTGGTATTTCCGTCACACTACAATTTGAGTGTCTTCAAGGCTAGAGTGAATAGGCTCTTTAAAAATCAAGTAGCTGGCCAAAGTTTGACAGCTACTAAGTGGGTATTGTATTACCAGTAAGTGAGTTGTGAAGATCAGAAAGGCATTTTCTCGTTGGAAAATACTAGTCAGCTGCATCCGGTTAGACTGGAAGCTGAACCCAATAATTGGGAAAAGGCTAGACAGAAATCCTCCTCCTCCTCAAGTCATTCTTCTCATTACGGAGGGTCGTGATGTTCCTGTGGAATTATCTTCTCCTTTACAATAGTTCGCCTCCTGTTACGATCCCTGGCTGCGAGTATAGAATCATGAAGGCTGGTGCCCACAGATGAACGAATTTGGTCAGTCCATCTTATTGAACTCCGACCTCCAGAACGTCGTCAATCCACTTTCCCAGTACCTACCTAACCATCAGATGTTCGAGGTTTTCTCCTTCTTTTCTGGCAATATGACCAAAATATTCCAAAATTCTTCGAAGGCAGACAGAGAAAAGTCTTATTGTGACACCCAGTTCTTGAAGGATTGAGTGATTTGCACGAAATGCTATCCAAGGAATTTGAAGCATGTTTCTGCAGTAGCTTGCAGAAATCCTACAAACAAAAACGCGGTAACATGAAAGGCTGCTTAAGAAAGAAAAATATAAAGGCATTAAATATCGATTTGCATACATTTACTCCGAGCAATTTATCGGCGCCTTAAGAAAACGTGTAAACATTGCTCTACAATATTACAGCACGCTTAAAACTGCTCTAACCCTTAGCTTCAAAGGTTTTATCGAACCACACCAGAATCAATTTGTGGAGAATCTCAAAAGTCACGTTCTTAGCGCGGCTTCACGCATAATCCACAGATTCCTTTAATGAATGAGCTTCATAAAAGCTTTTCGGTTTATTGTAAACAAGGTAAGAATTCATTAGCCGCGCTGAAGTAACGGCGCGGGTCGCCTACGTGACTCTCAGGTGATAAAACTGGCAGACGACGTTTAAGGACCTGGCGTGGCCTTAAATTATTAAAGGAAATTTTCCAGCCTGCGTTTCATGAGATTGAAAGTAAGGCACTTGTGACAGTTTCCACTTGACAAGGTGCCTACTGCGTCTCCCGTTTGCACACAGTTTAAGAATTTGATTTTTTTTATATATAATTATAAACTAGTGCCTGATTGTTATCCCGCCCGATCGTAAGCAGTGATGCAATTGTTAATGGTAAAGCGCTAGTTTAGAGCCTATTCACTCAAAAAAAAAAACTAAGTGAAGAGGAAGGAAGACGCAGTTAAGCGAGGTGATGCAATGTTAAACCAAATAATAATACCAACGATGCTGCGCCAGAGAGATTGACCTGGAGACCTTCCACGACCAAACTCCCGACACAACAATATTTGGCGCATTACGCACACATCGCAACAGTCTTCCGTACAACTGTACGGAAGAGGTTCTGAGCAGTTGTGTTGCGATGTGTGCCGGGTACGATGTGTGTTGCTGTCAAGCGCAAAATTTTAACGTAAAAAAATAGTCATAACCCAGAAGCGCATCGTCACATATACTCATGTTATGAGTCCGGGAAGTCTCAAAATATATTAATTATACTTTTTTTTGTATGGCCATCCATACAAAAAAAAAGTATAATTAATATATTTTGAGACTGGTTTTGTAGTAATGTATTATTTTATAATATTAGGTTCACCAACAACAACCAAGACGCTGCGATTGTCGGACACCCACCGTCTAGGTCGTCTAGGAGGTCGAATGACCTGACCAAAATAGGAGCGTTGGATGCAGGCCGCGTTCAGAAGTGGTCTACATGTGGCTGAGATGATGACGGTGAAAGCGCCAGTCTGGGTTCAAACCTATGACCAACAAGTCATGTTTCATGGCAAACAGTTCAAAAAACATTGGTGGCCAAGGCCACCAACGTTTTTGAACTGTTTGTGGAAGGCGAAATGAACACAAGAACAATCAAATAATACATTCCCAAGGATAAAATAACAGCGCATCAACTAACTATAGTAAACACAACATGCATGTAAAATAAATCATGGAGGTAAGCTAAATTACTTAACAATAAGCGCTAATATTGATAAAATTAAAAAACATGGAATAAAATTGAGTAAAACAAAAATAAGGGAAATTCTAAATAAATTAATACGTAACGGTAAGCAAATTCGTGAAATTTTTAACATGTATATGAATACTAAGGTTAAAATGAAGAACAATTAATTGATTAAAAGAAATTAATATCAATAATATTTAATAAAATGTAAAATTAACAAAATAATAGAATAACAGTGGTAAACTTGACACATTCACAATGAAATTAAAATTAATTAGAATTAGGGGTTGCTCGGTAAACGATATAGAGTGGTGTCATACGCTTTAGGTGTATTGTTTTTTTTAATTTAGTAAAATTTACCGCCTGTAGGTGTACCATCATAGCCGTACCCAGGGAGAACAGAAGGCAGTTGCCCTTCCCCCCCTTTCCCTGGAAATCTCACAGAATATGTATGAACTCCCTCAATTACTAAACAAAGTATAAACGAGAACTTATCTATAACTTTTAAATAAACCACGCAGTAGACACTAACAAAATGTACGGTGTAATTGCCATTAAACCGCATGTGATCACTCTAAAAATTTGACTTACACCCCAACCTCAGGCCTCAGGCTTAGGGGGGCACGTCAGGCACGTGCCCCCCTAAGCCTGATTTGCCACCCCGTAGCCCTGACTTGCCAGGCCAGAAGTTGGGTACGGCCATGTGTACAACCACATCAACTGTAAACAATAGTATTAGTGACGTTACTGAAAGTGTTAGTGGTACCTAGTTACCTAGCTTACATAATAAGGTGGCGTGCCACACAACATTAACCTCCACTCTCGACTATTCCAAGAATAGTTACTCCAATCCTGTCCGTCTCCCATAAATAAAGCGGTAATCTTTTCCGCCTCGCTCAAATTGAATTTATAGTCAACAAAGCTGTATTCCAGGGACCGCGAAAAGATAAACTGAGATTTGCCAGAGAGCAATTAAAACTTTACCTTAGAACTAACTTCGTTAGCGGACTAGTGTTGCCGGCGAGATTATAAACGCAGTCTATAAATATGTCCGCTTTGACTTTTGAAGGCGACAACGGCAGATCGTCCAACTGGTAAATTAAAATGAAGGGGTCGGCTTCCAGTCTGAACGCATATAGCTGAACACCAGTATTTTACATTTAGTCCCTATCTGACCTCCACAATTCAGTAATGGAGTAATGCGATATGATGCTGTGAGTAATACTACTTCTTGGTAAGAGAGGCTATCGCACTTTCGGGTTTCTTACAATCCCTAATGCCTGTCAAAGATCGAGAGGCTTAACAGATTTTACGAGGCACGGAGGGGTCTTGGTATGTACAGTTCTTCTTCTTCTTCTTCCCAGTCTTTAGAGGTCCACTGCTGGACAAAGGCCTCGCCCAAGGCTTTCCACAATGACTGGTCTTGTGCTGCTCGCATCCATCGGTTTCCAGCGATCTTTACCAGGTATCGGTCCACCTTGTTGGGAGCCTCCCTACGCTACGTTTTGGCATGTATCCGCCTCTACAGAACTTTACTGATTCATCGGCCATCTATTAAGTTTAGCGACTCGAAGAGCTAAGACGGTGACTTTGGTTCTTCTGCAGATCTTCTCATTTCTAATTCGATCACACAGAGAAACTCCGAGCATAGCTCTTTCCATCACCGTTTGTTTGAGCCCTTGAGCTTTCATATGAGGCCCATAGTGTGCGACCACGTTTCAGTCCTGTATGTCAATACATACTGGTTAAAGACTACGAACTAAGGGTATGTAAATTTGCGGGAGGAAACGCCTGGCTGTCACCACTATGGGGATCGCCCTGAGGACACGGTGGAGGTCTACCAAACTTGGGTAGAACACCGCCGTGTCCTCATGGCGGCGATCGGCGGTGATCCGCGTCCGACCCTGGCCCACACCATGGTCCGGAGCGAGTGCGGAGGTTCCTGTTCCGTATAAGGCGGAGGAAACGCCAGGGTGTCACCATTTTGTGGTTCGCCCTGAGGATACAGTAGAGCATACGGTGGAGGTTTGTCCGGTTTGGTAGAGCACCATCGTGTCATCATAGTGGTGATCTCTCCCTTCCGACCCTGGTCCAGGCCATGGTCTGGAGCGAGAGTGCATGGTAGGCCGTCACCTCCTTCTGCGAAGCAGTGATGCTGGTAAAGGAGGAGACAGAGCGTGTGAGGGAGCTGGTATCCCAGCGCCCTCATGCCTCTATCCGCCTCAGGAGACGCCTAGGTCAAGGGATAACAGCAAGCTCGCGGCGAGCTGTCCGCTGCTCGCCGGTAAACACCAGGCTCGGATCGACGGCGCGTTGTGTTTCACTCGCGCCTCAATAAAATATCAGCACATCGTGACGGGGTCCAAGAAGACCGATGCCTTCTGGGTCAGGGAATCGGGTTGGTTACAAAAGAAACCGTGGCTCTGGCGCACAGGCAAATGAAGGAACACGGGTGGGTTTTAGTCAGTAAAAGACGTGCCCTTCCGCTCCGCCCAGAGCGGGTGAGATCATTTGATGATTTCCCAGCCAGTAAAGTTGGTTGCTCACTTTTTTATAGACCAACAGGGGAAAGTGTATCTTAATATGATCGATCGATCTTTGCATCGATCTCTCGCATCTCACCCTGGTCCAGGCCATGGTCCGGAGCGAGAGTGCATGGCACACTGTCACGGGTCACCTCCTTCTGCGAAGCAGTGATGCTGGTAAAGGAGGAGGCAGAGCGCGTGAGGGAGCGGGTATCCCAGCGCCATCACGCCTCTATTCGCCATAGCAGACGCCCTAGTCGAGGGACAACATCAAACTCCCGCCATCGCAGGCGCGGGCTTGACAACGGTAAAGACGCGCCTAAAAATATGTCGGCACATCGTGACGGAGCCCATAAAGAACGATGCCTCCTGGTTCAGGGAATCGGATTGGTTAAAAAAGAAACCGTGGCTCTGGCGTACAGGCAAATGTAGGAACACATTTTAGTCAGTAAAAGTATGACATACCCTTCCGCTCCGCCCAGAGCGTGGGAGGTCGTTTGATGATTTCCCATCCAGTAAAGTTGGTCACCTTTTTATAGACCAATAGGGGTGTATCTTAATATGATCGATCGATCTTTACGCCTGTTTTTTACTTAGCCCTCAAACACGAAAACGGTCGACCGAAGCGTCCAACTGGTAAATTAAACTGGCTATAATGAAAGTGTCTCATGTATATTTACACCCGCTCTGAGTTTGCGTAACAGCGAACTTTAGGCACATAATTACGCACATTGAAATTGTACTTCTTCAGGAAACGTATATTCTAAATAACCTCTCGGGCTACCTTTGTACCCAAAGCTTATTGCGTAAGATTTTGTAAGCATATTTTTTGCGTTTACAAGAGTCCATCGCTATTCAAATAACGGATCAATGGTTCGTTACTTCAATAGGTATTTTTTTCAAAGGCGAAGCTTTATTCAATCCTAAACAGGTTTCAGTGTAAGTGATGGCTGGTTGGGATCGCCACTACTTTATCTTAAGGGTGTTAATCCCGAATCTGTACGGCTCTTATCTATCGGTTTCATAGTAGAACGGACTAGGACGGGTTTTTGTTAAAAATGTTTTTCTCAGACATAGCGAAATTTATATATTTTTTTCTCTTTGTAGCAATATTCTTTGAAGGAAATGAGTTTGTGAGGCCGATGTCCCTTCAAATGCGTTGTACAAATTGTACCTACTTTTCGCTTTCCTACTAATACTAGATTTCTTTCCCTAAAATTATGAGTCAAATATGAAATTATGTAAGTCGTGGTGGCCTAGTGGTTAAAACACCAGCCTCTCAAGTGTGAGTGCATGGGTCGATTCCAGGTCAGGCAAGTACCAATGTAACTTTTCTAAAGTTATATGTACTTTCTAAGTATATCTTGAACATCAATGACTGAAGGTGAAGGAAAACATCTTGAGGAAGCCTGGACTTTAAGTCTGATATCGCCAACCCGTATTGAACAAGCGTGGTGATTACGCTCAATCCTTCTCTGTATGAGAGGAGACCTGTGCCCAACAGTGGGTCGATAAAAAGGTTGATGATAATGTTGAAATTATGATTCTTATTTTAATATTAATAAAGTCTAATTTTATTTTTCAAGTTCTTTGACTCTCGTGAAATCGATTTAAAAGATAAAACGTTTTGTATCAGGTTATAGGACGTGCTTTCTTTAAACAAATTTCTTTAGAACTAAAATCATAAAAATGTTAAGCAGAAAATACCGTGAAAAGCTTTTGAAACAACTTTTTGGTATACAACTTAACAAAAGCTAATTCTAAGAAACACTACTTAAGCGCTTTCTTAAGGGTGTGGTTCTAGTGATCGCGGGAAACAAATAAAATATGCTGATTCAAATAAAAATATGGTACCAATAACCAAGCAGGCAGGCAGCTTAACAAGGAGATTTCACATTATTATATTCCTTCCCAGTTTACATATAAATATTTTAAATTAAGTTAGAATAAACAAAATAGTTTTTAAACATTATAATAATTAAGACTTAGCCTTAAAAACACAGCATTATAAATAAGTTTAGTGTTGTAAGGACATTATATTATTATTATTTACCAAAATGAATAATTCATTTTGGTTTGTTATATTCATTTGTATAACCGCGGTGTGATTCCTTTAACCAATATCCTAAAATGACAGTTGATAGCAATTTCTTTAATTTTACAATTTATTACTATTTAGTTAAAACTAGAGAGAAATAAAATAGTTAGGTAGTTTTTACGCACAAAATGTAAACAAAGATATTAAAAATTACCATCTTATATATGAGTAAACTAAGATTCATTTGAATGATTTACATATTGGCGGCTTCATTCATTTAGAGACGTTGTTAACTGACTTACAAGATTTCGAATTTACGAAGATATAGGTAGAAAACAAAGCAAAGTATAATATGTACGTTTGAGTGTTACTGCAAAAAAAAAATAACAATTACTTAATAAGTTTTGCTGCATTTAAGTAAAATTGTAAAAAAAGTATCATTATTCCTCTTAACCTGCCATCAACACTGCCTCTTCACGACCCTTGGTTGACTGATACACAATGCCTTTGACCTTAAGTCCGCTGTTGTACTTTTGTGTGAAAAGTTTAAATAAATAAATAATTAAAATTCACAAAGTCGTCCGCATCCAAAACACAAAGCTGGATTTAAAAGCAAGTTTATCATAATTACTATAGCCATCAGTGAGACCCGATCCATATTTCTGTACACACTGCAATACTAGCTATTATACTCAGCTTATAACTATTTGATGGTAAACCACATGCAATTCCCAACTTTAACTGGTTGAAGGAAAGTTTGAAATTTTCTGGCACGTGTACTGAAACGGTATAAAAGTTGTTTCTACGTGTAGGTAGTTCACTTCGGCAATTATCGGCACGTGTTCGCAGTTTCTCAATACCTTACTATTTCTAGTCTTTAGTGTTATTCAGAGAAAGTATATGTACTTCCAGTATATAACTGTATATCTATATCTAAACTTAATTTTTTTTATTGGAAATGTGAGCGAATATACGCTGTTGCTACATGCTAAATATAAAATGTGCTTCTGTAAGGTTTATACAATCTATACTATTATACGTAATTTTTTCGTTATACGAAACCTGAATATAGTTTGTTCATAATAAGCAACTGAATTGATTCCAATCATTTTACACCATATTATATTTTTCCCAAATACGTTTAGAAACTGTTGGAGTGTGGTTACTGAGCGTTAAATTCAGTTTACGATAGAACATAGTATAAAGATGCAGGTTATTGTCGTAGTAGTTCTAGGACGGTCTCTAGAATGCCACCAAGATTGCGCTTGCACAGTCACTTCTTCTACCCATCCTTGACTATGCTGATGTCAGCTATCTTGATCTTACCCAAGACCAACTAGATAAGCTTGAGCGACTTCAAAATGTTTGTATAAGGTTCATATTCGGTCTGCGCAAATATGACCATGTATCCGAATTTCGTGTGAAGCTCAAGTGGTTACCAATTCGCCTTCGTCGGAATGCTCATATTCTTTCCCTTCTGTATAATGTGCTTTTTTCTCCTTTCACCCCTCTTTATCTCAAGAACCGCTTTCAATTTCTGTGCAACTCACATAATAAATCTTTAAGGTCATCAGATAATTTAAAGCTCAAAATGCCTACGCATTCCACAACGTTCCTTGATAAATCATTCACTGTTCATGCCCCTCGTTTGTGGAATGCATTGCCAATTGAAATAAAACGTGCGCAGTCGTTGCAAGAATTCAAGAGACTTGTGAAGGAACACTACTTGTCGTTATGATCTTCGTCCAACAAACACTTTTTCGCTAATTTATTTGTTAACTTGTTCTGTTCAGTATCTATGTATTTATTTATGTATATGTATGTATTTGTGTATCTATCTTAGTATAATAATATTTGCACCAATGACAGTCCCATTTGTGGTTCGGAAGAATCTGTCCATTCCTTGATTGCCTGGAAGAGATCGCATTAGCGATAAGGCCGCCCATTGTATGTTTTCTTTTTTGTGTTGATTGTTTTGTTTGATATTTGGTGTACAATAAAGAATATATAAATAAATAAATAGTAAGTACTTGGCGCACAACAGCTGACGCCACAGCTCAACGATAGGATAACAAGCTCATAACTTTGTGATTTTTCATGATATCTATTTGAAATTTTGTACATAGATTCTTTGCTTAAAAATTCTGGACTCGTTTTTCGGGTTCCGAATAAACAAGAAATAATTGTTGTATAAAGCTGAAGAGTTTGTTTGTTTGTTTGAACGCGCTAATCTCAGAAGCTACTGGTCCGATTTGAAAAATTATTTTTGCGTTGCCTAGCCCTTTAATCCAGAAAGGTTTATATAGAAGGGCTTTATACAACATTATTTTTTGCTAATGCGAAACCCAAAACACGTGTCCAGTATTTTTAAGTATAGAATATAGATTTATACATCAACTCTCTCATGAAATAGATAGCTATTTCATGAGAGAGTTGATGTACTGTGGTGCAACTTGAATGAATTCACAAAGGTTAATTACATATCATTTATGTAACTTCAACGTAGGTTAAGTTTTTAGTTAAAGTGTACAATTTTATATAAGATTCAAATTAAGGATTGGTATGTAAGGCCCCGCTATCGTATTGGATCGCAGATCTATAAGGAGGTAAGAGTTTTATTTTAATAAATTAATATCTGTACAAAATTTCAAAAAGATATCATGAAAAATCACAAAGTTATGAGCTTGCTCTTCTACTTGGATATCCCAACAAAAATATGGTCAAAGCTCCGCACGGGCGGGGGAACGCGATACATTGACCTCTGGAGTCAGCTGTTGCGCGCCCGAGTACTATGATCTATCGTAAAGCTTCGTGAGCGCTCGGAATCCACACTGTAACAACTTCTAAATATATTTAGGAAAAAATATAACATGATGTAAAAATGATTGGAATCGACTCAGTTGCTTATTCTGAACAAACTATATTCAGGTATAATAAGCTTTATATAAATAAAATCACGCTGCGTCCAATAGGAGCGGAGCATATAAAAAACAAATATCTAACCAAGTAAGTATTTAATTGTGAACAAAATTGACCTTTTTTTTGTTCTGCATGGAAAATCATCAAATGACCTCTCCCGCTCTGGGCGGAGCGGAAGGGCGTGTCAGACTGTTACTGATCCACCCGTGTTCCTTCACTTGCTTGTGCGTCAGAGCCGCGGTTTCTTTTTGAAACAATCCGCGACCTTGACCCAGGAAGCAACGGTTTTCGTGGACCCGTCACGATGTGCTGACATCTCTTCTGAAATCATTGAGGCGCGCGTGGAATACAACACGCCGTCGACTCGGGCCTCACTGCTTGGGACCTTGAAACTTGGACTTGGAGTGGTCCTTGGACTTGGACTTTTGAACTTGGATTAGTACCTTAGTTTTTTTTTAAATGAACTGACAGCTGTGCTGCTGGGTCGTTTGGTCTGCTACTTCTTCTTCCCAGCGAAAGCACTAGGAAGCGGCGTAGGGCGGGCGTTTTTGGGGGGACTGATTAAATGAAGTAACTATTCTGCTACACAAAAAATACAAAAACAAAAACATTAGAGGTACAAAACACAAAAAATGGGGACAATATACAAAAAATCTGGATTTTTTATAAAAAATCTTCAAAGTCCTATATCTTGAGATCGGTTAAGTTTGGGGTATGGTGTTTCATAGTCAAATTAGACAGAAATGATGGAAACTACCACCTCTTAAAGGATTTAGGTCGACTTAACCTATAACCCTGTATATAAATGTTTACAAATTACGCGTGAGTCGCACGACTTGACTCTCACATGCACTCGATGCATGCAATCGACTGACTTCCCTCGACTCCCTCGTTCATCGAGTGGAGCGAGACTCGATGATTCGTATAGTTGAAAACCGGCGGTCGATTCTATTGACTCGAAACAATCGAAAAACATCTCGATTGTTTTGTAGAAAGGCGAGTCGATGGTTGACTCGATAGTTTATTTTAACGACTCCGATTCTTTCGATTGATAAAACATCTCGGAATCGCCCATCGCTAGAGCGCAGCTAGTATTGTAATAAGATTGAAAGAGCGCCGCGAATCAATATACAATGATAGAAATATATTATCATTTTATGCTTTGGTGAGGTGTTTATGGACCATCCCAATATCAATGTGTACTGATGATTCACTAGCTTTCCGCCCGCGGCTTCACCCGCGTGGAGGTCGGTATATATCACGCTTTTAAATTTCCCTCGAGAGACATCAATTTTTCGGGATCAAGGTAGCCTATGTTCTTTCTCAGGATCTAAGATTGTCTGTGCTAAATTTCATCAAAATCGGTTGAGAGGTTTAAGCGGGAAAGCGTAACAGACAGACAGACAGAGTTACTTTCGCATTTATAATATTAGTATGGATTATCAGCAATAATAATGTATGTTGACTATATTTAGAAAATAATTATGCCTGTGTTTATTTGGTTGCAACTTAGCTTAGTATGATTGTTACGACGGACCAATATGTATACGTACATTCATAGGTAATTTCTGATACGGCTGAATGAAGGAGGCCTGGTGCTTCACACGCCCATATTTTTTTTTTTAATGGTATAGAAGCTAACCTGCTTAACCACAATCCCACCTGATGGTAGCAGTGATGCATTCGTTGATGGTAAAGCGCGCTCGTTTATTAAATTACTGTTACTCAAAAAAAAAAAACTTAATGAATAGGAAGGAAGACGGCAGTTAGGCGAGGTGACGCAATGTTTAGCCAAAAACACGACCAACGATGCTGCGCCAGAAGGAGATTGATCCGGAGACCCTCCACGACCAAACTACCGCCACAACAACATTGGGTGCATCATACCTAGCATATTTCGCAACACAACTACTCGGGCCGTCCTCGTACGGCTACTGAGCATCATGCCGGAACACGACGAATCGCTTGGCGGCAAGGCTTTGTCTGGTGGGTAGTAACTTCTGCCGGCAGCAGATATTTGGCCTACCACGGAAACTATGTATAAATAGGCAATTATCAATTTACAATGTTTATACAACGTTATTTTTGTTTCACCAGAATTTAGTTTGTTCAGAATAAGCAACTGAATCGAGTCCAATCATTTTTCCCCAAACACATTTAGAGCTCATTCTAAATGACTGAATGACCACAGAGTGGTTACCGAGCGGTTACGATAGATCTTAGTACTTACACCGCGTGCCACAGTTGAAGCCAGAGGTCAACGCCCGCGCTCGCCCGCCCATACGGACCTTTGGCGATATTTTTGTTGGGACAACCAAGTCGAATAGCAAGCTCATAACTTGGTGGATTTTCGTCACAACTTTTTAAAATTTTGTACATAGATTCTTTACTTAAAAATACTGGACACGTGTTTCGGGTTTCGCATAAACAAAAAATAATCTATACTAATATATAAAGCTGAAGAGTTTGTTTGTTTGTTTGTGCGCGCTAATCTCAGGAACTACTAGTCCGATTTGAAAAATTCTTTTTGCGTTGGATAGCCCATTAATCCAGGAAGGCTTTAGGCTATATGACCAATAGGAGCGGAGCATTACTAAACCACGCGAACGAAGTCGCTGGCGGCCGCTAGCGTTGTATATATGAGAAAACTATTCGAAAGTTACAATACCAATCGTAGACCACTGGTAACGGCTGGAAGTGTAGGCTGCTAGTTTCGGAATCAGGCAGAAGCTTTATTTGTAGTTTCTTTCACCAATTTTCTCATAAGGGTGAAAAAAACCATTATGAAAATGTTCTAGAATCAACAACTCGAAGACATGTGACATCTACCAACCCACACTGGGCCCGCGGGGTAGATCAAAGCGCACTCGGGGGACTAATACTGTATTCACAAGTCTACAAAACAAAATAAACCAGACATATCTAAACAAAATTCTCATCATTTTTATATCAAAAGAAATCTTATTCTCTTACAGAAGCCACGTTTATATACCCACTCAAAATATCTTAGACCGTATACCTGCGAAAAATGTTATGCCCATAGACAAGCAGAGGTACTTTTTGGCACGTGTTGCCTTATTACCTTCCCTTGTCTGTGGATGTAGGTACCTTATACAGGATGACGCTAGTATGTTATGTAAATGTCTCGCTTTGGATGATTTAGTACGGTGGATAGATGTATCGCTGTTTGTTGTCTTTGATTTAATACAGGTTGAAGATTTTGTAGGAAACCGAAGTGTTTAATCGATGTTGATAATCCTACTATGACATGTAAACTTGAAAGTTTTTATATAAATGTTAAGAACTCTTTCGAGTTTTGACGGGAAAGCTAAGATGAGTGTCATGCGCATTTTTCAATGAAATTTTAAAATTATTTATAGTGTCGTTTACTAAATAAAAGCGCGTGATTTATGCAGTAAAAACTGTATTCAGTAAATAATTAATAAAGAACATTGAAATAACGCAGCATGGTGGCTACATCATGACTTTGCCTCGAAGCTCCCTATAGACGGTTCACGTGACTGTCTGTTTCAACTGTCATTGGCGATATCCGCCATTATTGTGAAATCAAATTTTCAAAGACTTTCTATAATTTGTTATAGGTGTTATTGGCAAAATTGTGGTCTCTATTCCACAGTGGTCATTGATCAAGAATTGAGGTTGAGGAACTCTTTCACGCAAAAATATCAAAACGGATTTGAATGACATTTGGCACACAGATACACTGGTGGCCTAGTGGTATCAGCCGCGACTTACAAGTTGTAGGTCGTAGGTTCGAACCTCATCAGGCACTTTACTTTGTGTAGATTATTTCTTCACCACTGCTCTCAAAACAGTGAAGGAACCGTAAGGAAACCGGAATGTTCTGGAGCCAAAAACCCGTGTTTCTTCACTTGCCTGTGCGACGGCCAGGGCCACGGTTTCTTTTTTAATCAACCCGTAACCAGGACTAAACTAATATATTGTTATCTTCTATCTTTTTCTTACTGTAATGAAAAGAAAAAGACGCACTGAATTTAAATTAGTTTAAACTGTAACGTAAAAGGTTATCTCAAGTATACACATAAAAAAGTGTAAAAAAAGTGGTTGAAATGACAATATTAGAGCTTGTTACTATACGAAATATAGTATATTTTTACTATGAAAATACATTTTTTTGTTTGACTGATTTGATTTGGCTAATCCCCGAAATGGCTGGATCGATTTGAAATCTACTATAAATAAGAGCGAAGTCGCGGGCACAGTAAAGTACCTAGAACAGTATTTTTTTTGTAAAGAACTATTAGATACAATTCGTGGTTAACAATAAATAAAATAAAATTACCTCTCACATTCATTACAACCACTTTACAGTAAATTACACTACAAACAATATGTTATTGTAATGGGCATTATGTGGTATCATCATTCTAACAAAACATCCCGTGGGTGACGTAAAGTTGGAACGTGTCATTTTAGGCTCTAGATAGTAAATAGATATAAACATTACATGAGAATGGCCCTGATGAAACAAAGAAAAGCAGTATTTTATTTCGACGGCACTAAAATCTCGACCTTAGATGCATACAATTAAAATCAAAGCACTTATTTCAAATAAACCAGTTACAGGCACTTTTGAATTGTCAGAAGGTCGGTCAGCCATTCCAAAGAGTAGGTACCTACGGAGAAGAACGGGCAAGAAACTCCATGGACACTGTTTTAAATT
>JADWQK010002074.1:0-37627 GCA_017933935.1 Sesamia nonagrioides
TAGGCCACCACTGCTATCCCACTAGGCCACCACTGCTCTCCCACTAGGCCACCAGTGCTCTCCCACTAGGCCACCACTGCTCTTCCACTAGGTCCCCACTGCTCTCCCACTAGGCCGCCACTGCTCTCCCACTAGGCCACCACTGCTGTCCCACTAGGCCACCACTGCTCTCCCACTAGGCCACCACTGCGCTCCCACTAGGCCACCACTGCCCCCCACTAGGCCACCACTGCTCTCCCACTAGGCCACCACTGCTCTCCCACTAGGCCACTACTGCTCTCCCACTAGGCCACCACTGCTCTCCCACTAGGCCACCACTTCTCTCCCACTAGGCCAACACTGCTCTCCCACTAGGCCACCACTGCTCTCCCACTAGGCCACCACTGCTCTCCCACTAGGCCACCACTGCACTGCCACTAGGCTACTACTGCTCTCCCAGTGTGCCGGTATTATCAGTTTATATCCCTCCCGACATCGATTAGCTTATAAATAACACCATTGAACAAAACACAATAGACAAAGGCTCCTTTGTGAGAGACGTGTAGTCCATGCCTGTATTACGGATCTCCAGGCTCTCACTAGTGTTTAGGTGCTGTACTTAGCACAAGTTTAGAGGCAATTAACAAACATTTTGTAACTTCTATTGTAGAAGTCCTCTATGATATTTGTTAGTGTAGATTACATCTTTCCTTACCTCATCTGCCTTGGCCCAAACTATATTAGGGTTGACTTCTAGTCTGATCAAATTGCATTCGAACTCAAATTAAATAAATTCATCTCGCCTAACCAATGTTACGTGTCATCAAGAAACAGATACCTCTATATTTCTGACGTCATTAACGACATGCGGGTGTCTATACAGAGTGACCTATTTCCCGTATTATATGATTATATATATCAAACAATATTACACCCTAACTTTATCTGAATAAACCTCTATTTCCTAAATCATTATTAAATTTTCATCCGCAGCGCTGGCTAGACAGTACAAAATCAGTGAAGAAGCAAGTCGGCGCAAACGCACAGTTTTGGTTGGCTGTCCGATTCTACCCGCCTGAACCGTCACGATTAGCTGAAGAGTATACGAGATACCTGCTGTGCCTTCAACTAAGAAAGTTACTGCTTGATGGGAGAATGAACGCGCCGAAAAATACTGCGTTGTTGCTGGCTTCGTTTACTGTGCAAGGTAGGTTGAGAAGTCCATACTAATGTTTAAAATTCGAAAGGAAGCAGAAGATCATATTAGTTTAGTTTTGTCAAATTAGTCAGGGTCTGACTTAGGTAAATTGATGTATTTTCACTAGCCAATTTTGAATCACTTCTAGCTTATTTATCATTATCATCATCAAACTTTTATCGTCCCACTGCTGGGCATAGATCTCCTCTCATACGGAGAAGGATTGAACGTAATCACCACGCTTGCTCAATGCTGACTAAATTAATATTTGTTTTTTGTTCTTTTCTTAAAGAAATAGAGACAACAAAGCACTGAATTTAAATTTACATGGTTTAATTTCAAATTGACGTCAATATCGGGCCATTTTTTGGGATCGACGACATTATTATGGTTATTATAGTAGGTAGGTATATATAATCTATCTTCATATTAAATTTATTACAAAATATTGCCTTAAAATTTTCCCTTAGGGAAAAATAAATAAGTCAAATATTGATTTAATACGAATAAATTGTGTCAAAGTTTTTGAATATTATCTAAGTACTTAGTAGCCCAAACGATACATAATTGTGCGTATTTATAATTATTATGTCTAAATGTTAGTTGTCTAATATCGAGCGTCTGGGCAAATCAAATCAGTTCTCAATTGTTCTATAGGCCGAAGCTGATTCTCAATAAATGCTATGGACATATAACATTCGACTTTAACGCAAAATAAAACCCATTTCCAGCGGAACTAGGAGATTACAACGTATCAGAACACCCTCCGAACTACCTATCAGAACTCTGCTTACTGCCCAAGCAGAATGCCGAAGACGAGCGACGAATCAGAGAGCTCCACAAGTTACACAAAGGACAATTACCCGCCGACGCTGAAGCGAACTTTCTAGAACACGCGAAGAGATTAGACTGCTATGGTGTTGAGTCGCATCCAGCTAAGGTATACATTTTTCTTTATTCAAGGTAGAAATAAAGTACCCTAAAGTAGAGATGCCCCGTGTGGTACCGGGCTGAGAATAGTACCAACCCATATCCTCCCGTGGGATAAGAGGGTCGTAAGAGGCGACTAAGGGAACTCTCACCAGGGAAGCGGGCAGTAGGGCTTCTCCTGTGGAATAACAAATTACTGCAATCCCCAACCCGCCTGCCAAGCGTGGGGATTATATTTATATATAAAATACTGTAAATACTATATGTATTTATAGTATTAACTACACCTAATGTACACGAAGTGTCGGCGTCGTGTTTCGCTGACTGATGTCACAGAGGCCTGTGGTTTTCCTTTAACTATTTCTCAGGTGTATGTCGAATCATCCTGTAACTGCCTTATACAAATAATATTGTTATGACAAAGTGCTTGCTGTAAACGGGGAATTCTCATCGGTAACGCTTTTGCTACTGTTTATCATTAATCATGAGTCAATACCAAAATCAAGGTCTTTGCAATAGATAAATAATTACTCGAAAGAAATTAGTGTAGTATCTTTGTTTCCATTGATAAGTATTATATGTGTCACAATAATTGACCAAGATTTACGCCAACATTGGTGTGACGTGTGATAACACAGTAAATTATCCTCTGACCCAAATACAGTAAAATGGTTATTATTATTATTATATGTGACTTGTTTTACACCAACATCATGTATTACATGCATCACGTGGTCGAGTGGATTGAGTTGAAAATTCAGATGATTATTACATAACTGCCCATAAAAAAGTCTTGTATTTTACTTAACCATGTTGAGACCGTTTTTTAGAAACTTCGTATTGAGTATAATCAACAGACGAGCCTTCTAATGATATTAAATCGTTGATACTTACGAGAAAAAGGTACTAAAGTGTGAAATTTTACTTGTATCTAGTCTTAAGAAATCCAGATGCTTCGAGACATATTTTGAGAAATCAGTAAAAATACTAATGAAATACAATAATTAAAGTTAACGTATTTTAACATCAGATTTTAGTGCGTGGTTTTTGTTAAAACAGAATTTTTGTTAAACGGCGTTTTTTCCTAAACGGCATTTTTTGTTTATCTCATAGTTGAATACGATGTCTTTTTTTATCTTTAACAAAAAATAATGTTGTTTATAATTCTATTTCTTCTGTTTACAGGATTACAACGGTAAAGACATATTTATTGGCGTGACGTCAATAGGTATCGTCGTGTTTCAGAACAACATCAGAGTCAACACATTCTCTTGGAGTAAAATCGTGAAGATTTCCTTCAAGAAGAAACAGTTCTTTATTCAGCTGAAAAGGGAACCTGTAAGTTTACAGATTTATAAAATGCTTCTAACTCCTCCGGCAAAATGTCCCTCGATGTACACGGTTTAAAACTCAATGGTAACCAACCCGTGAATTATAAATCATAAACCTGTTACTTCCACAGTCAGAATCCTACGATACAGTCCTCGGCTTCAACATGCGCTCCGGTCGAGCAGCGAAAGCGTTATGGCGCTGTAGTGTGGAACGTCACGGCTTCTTCAGACTACGGGCTCCGAGGAGAAGGGCTTTGTTAGCCGCACTAGGAGCCCTGGCAGGCCTGGCCGCCCCTACTGTACCCAGGACTGAAACTATGGCGCTTGAAGACGCTAGAAGATCTAGATCGTCTAATAGAAGTTTTGTTCGGTAAGAATTTGGTGTCATGAACATGTCTGCTCACTGCTGAACTATACTGAAATTGCCTCTTTAGCCTCTACTCTGGAGTTCATAGGTACTCTTAATCCCAAGATACAGACTATCTAGTATGGGACTCAATAGAAAGTACCATATTGTGATCTAGCTGTAGGTAATATTTTAAACCACTCATGTCGTCTTAAGCTGCTGTTCACCTGGTAATGGCGTAAAAAACTATCAGTAGCTATTAAAAAAACAACCACATATTGTATTGTTTGCTGATGATACTTCGTTAATTTTTAAAATCAATAGGCGTTGCTCAAACCTTGAGGACGTAAACAATGCTTTACAGCAAGTCCAAAACTGGTTTACTGCTAATAATTTAGTACTAAATGAAAAACAGACTAAGTGTATAAGATTTGCGTAACAAACGTTATAACCAAATGTTACAAGTAGGTACTTACTCCGATATAGTATTGAACAAGGAGAAACTCGAATTCGTCGACAACACGGTTTTCCTGGGGATCACGCTTGACTCGAGGCTACAATGGGGTCCTCATTTAACATCTCTGGCAGGACGGCTTAGTTCAGCAGTCAGTGCAGTTGTGTAGTGCAGAGCATGTCAGTGTCATGTATGTAGTGTTGAAGGTTATGGCTTGTTCAGACTACGGCATCCTAATTGCGTAATACATTATTACTATCAGTTGGAATCATTTTAAAGCATATTGCTAATCCATTGATCTATATGTTAGAAAATGTGTTTGCTTAAGAGGGGACTCTAGTGGCGTTTTCTCTATACAAACGTATTCCGCTGTTTTCTTCGTGGATAACGTTTTTAGAGCAATGATTCTTTTCTGCAATTTCACACCGTGATTATACGCGCCCCTATTATTTGTTTTTTTTTCGAAAATTTAATTAATAAAAGAAATATGATGTTTCAAAATCCCGAAAAATAACCAATTGTAACCGCGATGCTCAGACGGCTATTGCACAAATGTGATAAGTTTTTGACAAAAAAGAAAATAATAGAGGCATAGGTATACTCATCCTCTAAATATTGATATAAAAATAATTGAGATCTGTCGTGTATTGAAATAGAAAACAGCGGAATACGAAACGTCTTTTGGTCAACGTTTTTGTATGTAGGTAAAATCAGCCTGCGTTGCAACTGTCCCTTTCGCACTTAACGGGGGAAGGTTGAAAGCGGCGCGACGGCAATATTTCTTCAAATAACTATTTCTCAAATTCCTCGGCACTCGAGTCCACTCTTAACAACGTAAATAACGCAATGGATGTTGTTGGACTGTCAAAATGAAACCCATTGCTACTGATAATGTGTTACGCAATTACCCTGCTGGTCTTGTAAGCTCGCTGTCTGTATGACCCACCAGTCCATACTAAGATTCCGCTCCTGGTATTCATTTGATGCCTGAAATCTATCACTCAATCCTACCAAGGGATATCATGTTACCCCGTCTCTGGGTTATGTATTCTTAGACGTAATGAGTGCTCCTTATTGTGAGAGGTTACTTCATAAAATAAAATAGACAGTCTGAAGCTCACTTCACCTATCTTTTCAGTGAGATTTTTACGTAGCATATGAATTTTTCGTTCTAACTCTCACACACACACGCATGAATTACACAGTATTTTTTTAACATTTGCTTTTAGTTAATAATTATCATTTTATATTTATTAGAATGATTGATTAAAAGGTGAAGGAAAACACCTTGAAGAAACCTGGACCTTAAGTCTGAAATCGCCAACCCGCATTGAGCAAGCGTGGTGATTACGGTCAATCCTTTTCTGTATGAGAGGAGACCTGTGCCCTATAGAGGGACAGTAAAAAGGTTGATGATTTATTAGAATAACAAAATGACGGTGCGAGAGTTAAGTACTGTAAGTGACTGTGTCCACAGCCGCAGCAGCTCTCGTGCCCGCGAGCGTTCGTTGGGCTGCGCGTCTCCGGGTGGGCCGCGAGGTTCTCGTGTCACAGCACACTCCGAGCCTCCGCCGCGAGCCGCCTGGGGAGACGTCAGCAGGCCCTCCTCCGAGATACAGTGAGTCGAGACACTTTCTTATATACAATATGTTAAGAAAACCCTGTCCGACCCATAAGGATAATAAAGGTTAGGCAATCACATGACCAAATAAAATTTGAAATTTTGCATAATCATCATAGTAACAATACTAATCAATTTTGAAGCTATCTTTTTTCCCCGCAAATTTACGCTAACTTCCCCAAAATTTGGTGTTTTTAAAAAAATGACAACACCATTTTAGGCGGTATAATTGTCGGCTTTCCTTTTATTGCTTTGTTAGATTATTTATTTCTTTGGCGGCGTCGCGCGTGAGCTTTGTCGGCGGCGTAAAAGAAATAACTAGTGATGCACTAATTTTTGCGCAATAACATTTTTTTATCGCTATTAATCGAAACTTGTATCTGGTTGAATGATTTGTTAAAAACACAGATTACCCAATGGTAAAAGTACTTTTGTTTGTTTATCGATTAATTACTAATAACATTATTATAACACAAGTATTAGTAAACAGAAACGAGAAGGACTTATGAAACACAATTTTAATAAAATTTTACAAATATTTTAACGGTCAATATCATCGATTTTGAGACAGAAACTGAAATTAAAAATTTGGCATGATTTTCATTTACAGCAGTGTACCTAACTAATTTAAGTTTTGTAAAAGTTCTAAACAATTCCATGCGATGTTGAATCTAGAATGAGAATGAAAAACTACAATACTAAATCGATAACAAAAATAGACGAGTAAATTGTTTCCATCGAAAATCAATATTTTGATTACTTACACATCCCTATTTAAGTACTCAAAGTATGCCGCGAGGTCAACCCCGTAGGTACAATTCTAAAAAATAAAAATCATTTTTACTTTAAATTATCAGTAGCGCGTAAACATCGCTGTCGTGAAGACTATTCGTGTATTGTGTGATCATGTCGTTTCCTAATGTAATGTAACATGCTGATGGAAGGTAGCAACTGCTGTTTTGTGATCAGGTGATTGTGGTCAATGTGGTCAATGTGGTTCCAGTATGACAGTGCGTCACCATATCTTTGTCCTGTACGTGAGAACCTCCATTATCAGTTCGGCGAGCAGTGGATTGGTAAGGGTGGACCAACTGTGGCCAGCGCGGATTTGACACCACTTGATTTTTATTTATGTGCATGTCCGTGCTAATCTCGTGCGACGGTGCCAGCTGGGCCTGTATCGTTATTAGTGAACGAAATTGGAACAACATCTCCGCCACAGCCATTAAGCTCATCGAATGAAATGATACATTTGGAGAGTCAGACGACCTTCCTACTTAAAAAAAAAGTTCTTTTCACGAGCTGCCTAAGTATCATTATTTCTTTCGAGACTCGATAAACGTGAATAAATTACCTATACCTACATGCATGAGGTCAACTGAGGTTATGAACTGTGCCTGTGTTGCCATGAAATTACCTATTCATTTTATTTAAGTTATTTATTTTTTAGGGGGAATTTTTTTTTAAGTTTATCCAGGTTTTGTAGCCATTAGTAGAATCAGTTATCGATACCTAACAATACCTTCACGGGTCGGACAGGGTTTTCTTTACATATTGTATACAAAGTGGTGACAATACGACAATAAATTAAACATCGTGTACCTCAACACATTCTCAGTCTACCCATACAAAATCATATAAATATATCCATTAGTTTAGTCACAGGAATTTATTTTTCATTTGTCACATTTTCTACGTTATGTACAGTAAGGGTCAAAAGTGCATTACCACATTTGAACTTTATTGCACTAACAATAAGTGTCAAAAGTGGTTCTTCACTTTTGACCCTTACTGTAAACGTTGATAAAGGAGCGCTTACAGGTTGATGACCGCCGCATCCAGCGTTACTAAATTTTAATAATACTGGCGCCAAAAACGCAAGTCGATACAGGACCGCGCTGTCGCCCGCTGATCGGAGGTTATTGAACCAATATTTTAAAGGTTTTCTATTCCGTTTGCAATTTTATGCGATTTAGTTTGTTTGAAATTTTCATTTTTATATTTTTGGTGCAAGGATTTTTTCTTTGGTTCTGGATTACTCCTATGAACCAGCATAGTCCGTGTTTTAATTTATTGTCGTATTATCAGGACCACTCTGTATACTAATATATAAAGCTGAAGAGTGTGTTTGTTTGTTTGAACTCGCCAATATCAGGAACCACTGGTCCAATTTGAAAAAATATTTTTGCGTTTGATAGCCCATTAACCCAGAAAGTCTTTAAGCTATATAACATCACGCTGCGACCAATAGGAGCGAAGTATAATACACGCGACGAAGTCGCAAGCGTCCGCTAGTAAATTATAAACTAGTGCTTGACCGCAATCCCGCCTGATAATAAAATAATAAGCTAATAAGGCTCAAGGTTGATTGGAAATATTTGACAGTTTGAGGTAGCTTGACCTGCTGTTGTCTTTACATTAACATTGACTTATAAGTCTAAAGGCGAAGACTTGTTATTGGCGTCCTGTCAACTTTTTATTAGCGTAAACTCAACTTTGTAGTAATTAAAGTAATTCTTCCATAAACTCGTGTACATTTATGGCGAATATATCACAAATCTGATCTGCCCCTAATCGGCGAACACATTTTTGTCAAATGATTGCGACTAGTTTAGTAGTAGAGATCGTTTGGACCAAACGCACCAATGGGCGGCCCGAACGATCCCAACTAGTCTCAATCATTTGACAAAAATGTGTTCGCTCGTTCGATTAGGGGGCTGATTTAACCAAAATCGCAGGAAAGCGCTGGATGTAGGCCGCGTACAACCGTTCTTTTTGGAAATCCTTGCGGGAGGCCTATGTCCAGCAGTGGACTTCATATGGTTAAGATGATGATGATGATATCACAAATGAAGAATCAACATTATTTTTTAAATTACAGCGACGGCGATTTATTAGAACGCGTCCTCCGCATCCCATTAACTTATGTCGATGAATCAGAATCAGGCTCAGAAGGGAACGATACCAACGAATGTAACGGAGGTGTTAAGATACGTCTCGAGCCCGGGGCCGATGGACTATTTGGGTTCAATGTGCGGGGAGGAGGAGGGGCGGCAGTGTTAGTGTCCAGAGTTGCTAGTAGGACGAGGCTACACTTGCAGGAGGGCGATCAGGTATATGTATTTCCACATTATTAACTTGACTAAGCTAAAGTTTGACTAACGCGCGTTGATTCTTTTATTATAGATTTCTTATATTATAGACATCATATTATGTGTAACTCATAGATGTACATAGCGGAACCCGGCTTTCAACCGGGATAAACGCTAAGTTGATGATGATGATGATGACAAAGGTGTACATTGTTGTTACATAGTGTAGCACCAATATTCTAACAAAATAAACTTATTCCTATTTTCTTTATGTCACCACATATACATATTCATTTACATTTTTAAATATTACAATCTAAACTAATATTATAAATGCGAAAGTGTCTCTGTCTGTCTGTTTGCCCGGCTTTCACGCCAAAACTACTGAACGGATTGTAATGAAAGTTGGTACACATATAGTCTAGAGCCTAAGAAAGGACATAGGCTATACAGAGTGGTGCTGACAATACGACAATAAATTAAACATCGTGTACTTCAACACATTCTGTCTACCCATAAAAAAATATATATAAATATATCCATTAGATTAGTCACAGGAAATAATTTTTCATTTTTCACATTTTCTACATGATGTAAATGTTGATAAGGACGCGCTTACAGGTTGATGACGCCCGCATCCAGCGGTACTAAACTTTAATAATAATGGCTCGAAAAAGCAAGTCGATACAGGATCGCGCTATTGCCCGCTGATCGAAGGTCATTGAACCAATATTTTTAAGGATGTTTTATTCCGTTTGCAATTCTATGCGATTTAGTTTCTTTGAAATTTTCATTTTTTTATTTTTGATGCTAGGTTTTTTTCTATGGCTCCGGAATATTCCTATGAATCAGCATGGTCTGTGTTTTCATTTATTGTCGTATTGTCAGCACCACTCTGTATAACATCCCGCTATGACCAATAGGAGCAGGGCAGTAACAAAAAATGTTGCGAAAACGGGGACAAACGCGGACGTACATATTGCTCCCATTATTTTAAGAGTCGCTTATTTTATATCAACACACGGACGGAGTCGCAGGCAACAGCTATTTTACAATATAAAAATACATAAAAAAACATTTAAAAATAGCCGCCCACCGTTGGCGAGAACAGGGCCCAAGCTACCGGCGGTCAGGGCTCCAGAGAGATTAACCTCCTGACAATGCGAGCCGTGTCCAGAAGTACCGCTTTCTGAATCAAGGCCTTGATCCAGCTACCTATTATTATTACTATTATAAAAAACCTAAAATAAACATACTTAAGTATAATAGCCGTGATTAGAATCATAGCGAATAAAAATATGTCAATTTACGTCAGCCGCTGACTAATTTGACAGAACTAATATTTGTAATATGCCCGTATTATTGCCCACAACGCTACAGTATATAGTTATGTAAACAAGCAATAAGCTTTAAATTATCTAACACATCAAAGAGTGGTGGTACGACCTACAAACTCGTAAGTCGGAGTCCGAGTTTTTAGTCAGAGACTGTCGAGTTTGTAGGTCGTGAGTTCATGAGGTGTATGACTCCCCCCGTGACGACTAAGAGGGGCGCGCGTGGAACACTTCCCGCCGCCGCCTCAGGACCTGATGTTTGGGGGGGCAACAGATATAACATCACAGTATGCTAAACCAGCATGTCTAAAACCAAATCCTAGAGCACAGGCGTAGAGTAGCCAGCCTTTCGGTGTTCTATAGGATGCATTTTGGAGAGTGTGCGAGGGAATTGCATGATTTAATTCGCCCATTTCCGTTCCACCAGCGGACGACCCGTCATACGGCGAGTTTCCACCCTTACGTTGTTAACACCACTACGATCCGGACGAAGCGTTTCGCCACCTCGAGGGATGGAACATTTTGCCAGCGGTGTTTCCGTCGGACTACAATTTGAGTGTCTTCAAGGCTAGAGTGAATAGGCTCTTAATAAAATAGTGCGCTTTACCATTAACGATTGCGTCTCTGCTTACCATCGGGCGGGATTGCGGTCAAGCGCTAGTTTATAATATATAAAAAAAAAGTCTTGTGAAATCTACTAACCCGCACTCGGCCCGCGTGATGAGAGACCTGTGTCCTAGTAGTGGTAAAATTATAGGACGAATGGCGCGAGTGTAGGTGGGAGTTTATGTATATTATTCTTCCTTATTCAAGTTAAACAAATATCAGCTTTATTCCAATGGTAATAAAGTTGTTTTCAGAGTAAATATCGCTATTGAGAATTGATAACGTTCTTATAGATGCTTATGCTACGAATCAGTTTAAACGAGTCTCTTAACATAATTACCATTTTCAATTTCAGGTAATGTCAATAAACGGCCAGGATGTAGATGATATGACTCATGATCAAGTAGTACAATTAATAAGAAACACGAGAGGTCCTCTTACGTTGGTCGTCAAGCCCAATGGTGAGTAACATATAAATAGGAAGTTTATGGTTTACCCATGTGCAAAATTTCGTCTAAATCGGTTCAGTTGTTTTAATGTAAATGCGGGAAAATAACAACATAAAAATAATCAAGTATTTTCCCTTGTTTTTAATTAAGAGAGACATTTATACGTAATTTGTTCAGATTTATTGAAAAAAATAATAGTAGTGGGACTGGGTGACGTCTACCGCATGTCTGTAATAAATGGGCTAAGAGTATCACCAAACAGGTTTCCGCAGGTTCCACCAAACGCACGACGTCATCGTGGCAGGCCGAAACGAAGATGGCTGACCAAAATTATTTGTCTGTATAAGATCGCTTTTCGCGATAAGACCGCCCATTGTGTTACCCTTTATAAAATCTTCATATTTATGTTCTGTAATTTATATGCTGTACCCATTACAAAGTATTTTATTAATATTAAAAAAAGGTGATTTCGCCAGTTGACTGATGTGTCTGTTAGGTTAACCGTTTTTTGACACCTGTCAAAATTATCTTTAAAATGCGTAAATATACAATATGTAAAGAAAACCCTGTCCGACCCATAAGGATAATAAAGGTTAGGTAAACACTTGACCAAATATAATATAAAATTTTACATAATCATCATAGTAACAATACTAATGAATTTTGAAATAATCCTTTTTTCCCGGGAATTAAATCCAATTTCCCCGAAATTTGGTAATTTTTAAAAAAGTGACAACACCGGTATTATTATAAGCGAATAGCGACGCGAACACGTCACAGGTGCCGCGTGCCCTGCTCCCCGCCGCCCGCAGATGATGTTGCTTACCGCACATGTATTAAGTTACCTCTTTTTGCGAAATAATATTTATTTTTTTAGGGGGATTTTTTTTTAAAGTTTAAACTGTCTTTGTGGGCATTAGTAGAATCAGTTATCGATACCTAACAATACCTTCACGGATCGGACAGAGTTTTCTTTACATATTGTATAAAATTCCTCTTTTTATCAATTTATCGTTTATATGGGTTTTTGCAGACATAATACTTTATATAGGTATAACAATCAATGCACTGTGTGTTGCTGCTATCACTAATTGCAACTATCAAAAACGGTTTGCCTAATGGACGGGATATGGCATTCATGGTATAACTTTGCCCCAAAAATGCAATACAAGTGATCAATCCTTTTTCCAGCCGTTTACGCGCCTGAAGATCCAGGCTCAGAGGAACCAGAAGTCTGCTTCGTTCCCCTATTCTCCGAAGAATCCCGACACGAAGGCGACGCTCTAGAACAATCCATGCTTTTGCTAGGCGATGGTCTAGCCAGCGGGAATGCGCTCAACCAGTACGAGACGCTGCTGAGGAGATTGCCCGATGAACCCACAAATGTTTCGAAGCTGCCTTGTAACCTGAATAAGAACCGGTATAGGGATATCGCGCCTTGTAAGTTGTTAAAATATTTATTTAAGCTTCTGTAGTGCCGCTGTAAAATTTTCGGGATGAATACAAAATTTTAAATTCGCTTCTGAGGACGGAGGGAGAGTACACCGCCGACGCGGCGAAGGACAGGAAAAAATATTCCCTCTCTTTCTATCACGCGGCGAAAATGTATGCTTGCTCCTGTTGTTTCTTTTAAGCACAGGCGCTTGCGCAAGTAATGTAATAATAAATGTAACGATTCTGAAGTATTACATTTTTTATTTTATTTTACCACATAATTGATATTATTTAGATACTCCGAAATAAAGTGTAAAATTAATCCCTAACCATTCAAAAATGCACCACGGTAATGTTTAAGTTTTCACTACTGCCGGCACTCTGCAACACCCTGCGGCACCCGTGGTTTTTTTATCAACCTGTATTGGACCCATGTGATGGATTACAGCCCAGTCCCTCTTGAAGAGCCCTGTGTCGGAAGTGGGACATTTTTTGGTTAGCCTATTTTGCCTCCCTCTGCTGGGCAAAGGTCTTCCCTTTTTCATCTAAACCTCTGTCAGATTGGATAAATAATACAGCAGTTTTTTTTTGTACATTGCAGATGATTCAACGCGAGTGATATTGAAGAACGGACCTACAGGCGATTACATAAACGCATCTTATATAAATATGGAGATACCAAACTCTGATTTAGTGCTTACTTACATCGCAACACAAGGTTGGTGGTATAATGATAACTCTATGAGGCGTAAAATATGTGCCAAACATCTTGGAAGAAAAACACTCTTTCTATATTAAAGCCAAATTCGATAGAAGAATAGAGGTAAACAAACTGTTGCTAGGCAACAACTTGTTTACGCCTAAAAAAGAGATGTTAACAACATTTTCTAGATAGATGAAGACTAATCCTACTTTCTAAATGTCAACAGTTTATTTATGTTTAGATATTTATGATTCGCATAGAACGATTAACCGATTTTGAATAAATTATGACACACATATAAGCTAATTTCCTAATATGTTAAATTATATATATATATAGGTGCATAAATATTATATATGTAGTCCACACCTGAGGTTCTTCTGATAGGAGCTTTTCCGCGATCCAATTAAAGTGCTCAAAGTCGCTAGAGGAGTTTTCAACTTCAATTATACAGTATGTTAACTAACAGAGGGCGTTCCCGTTAACCCGAAATAGTATAGCATACATACATGCTAAAAAAAATATTTCCATTCGAAAACAAAATGTTTAAAATTTTTTTCCAATAAGAAAATATTCAATAAAAATTTAAAATTGACATGTAAAAGAAACACACTGTACACGCGAACATGAAAGACGGCAACGTCGCAATTTATTTACACATGACGACTACTATTTTGATTTAAAACAGGAGGTTTCAAATTTATTTCCAATTAGAATTTTTTTTATTCGGATTTTTTTATGCTTATTTTCTATGCTGATATTTTTATTTTAATCTATTAATGATATATATTAACGAGTTTAAGGGAACGCCCTCTGTTATTTAACATACTGTATATTCTGCAAAAAATAAGACACATAACATTATAAACAAACAAGCTAAATGAGGCTTGTGTTTCCTATTTGACTGCTCTGAGAAAGAAAGCCCGAAATTAACTCAGGGGTCACAGTCTTTTCAAACACCAGATATAATCTTGGTCAAATCATATGGACTCCATGAAGATTGATCTCAGAATCACATTCATCATCATCATTTCGGCCGAAAGACATCCAGTGCTGGACATAGGCCTCCCCCAAGCATCTCCACGACGACCGGTCCTGCGCCTCCCCCATGCGACCTTCGCACGGTCGTCGATCCACCTTGTCGGGGACCTACCCTGTCATAATCTAATATCTCTTTTTTCCATCAGGTCCTCTTTCAACCACAGTAGGCGACTTCTGGCAAATGGTATGGGAATCAGAAAGCAATCTCATAGTAATGCTGACAGTGCTAACGGAACGGGGCAGAGCCAAGTGCCACCAATATTGGCCAAAGGTTGGCAACACACCACTTAAAGCAACCAATAGTTTGACGATATTGACGACGAGTGAACAGAACCATGGACATTACGTCAGGAGAGAGATGACTATGAAAGTAAGTTCTTTGTTATTTATTTATTTTACTAAGTCATTTATTCAAATTAGTCTGAGAATCATCACTTTTGGAACGTCAATATTATATTAGACAGTCCCCCAGAACGCCCGCCCTTCGCCACATCCTAGTGCTTTCACTGGGAAGAAGAAGTTTTTTTTTTTTTTTTTTTATAAATTATAAACCAGCGCTTGACCGCAATCCTGCCTGATGGTAAGCAGTGACGCAATCGTTGATGGTAATGCGCACTAGTTTATTAAGAGCCTATTCACTCTAGCCTTGAAGACACTCAAATTGTAGTCCGACGGAAACACCGCCGCGGGCAAATTGTTCCAGTCCCTCGATGTACGCGGTATAAAGGAGGAGGCGAAGCGCTTCGTCCGGATCGTAGTGGTGTTAACAACGTAAGGGTGGAAACCAGCCGTACGACGGGTCGTCCGCTGGTGGAACGGAGATGGGGGAATTAAATCATGCAATTCCCTCGCACACTCCCCGAAATGCATCCTATAGAACACCGAAAGGCTGGCTGCTCTACGCCTGTGCTCTAGGCTTTGGAGACCAACTCGAGTTAGATCAGGGTCACCAATCAGCCTCTTTGCACGTCTCTCCACTGAATCCAGAGTGGCCAGGTGACACTTGGCAGCACCAGCCCAAATGTGGCTGCAGTACTCCACACACGAACGGACCTGTGCTTTGTATAACATTAGAAGCTGCCCAGGTGTGAAGTACTGCCGGACCTTTGCGACAACGCCAAGTTTCCTGGCAGCCACCCTGGCCTTGGACTCAATGAACCGCCCAAAGTTAAGGTTCGAGAAAATCTCAACTCCCAAAAGCTGAAGGCGGTCGGAACACTCCAAGGACACATTCCGAAAAGTAGGGGCCAAGGTGAACGGGCTCCTTTTGGCGGTGAAAAGACACGCCTGTGTTTTGGCGGCATTGAATGCTACAAGATTGGCATTGCCCCATTCGGAGACTGCCTGCAGTGCACTCGTTCGCTCAACCATGGCCTCTCTTTCGGACCGGATTGATTCCCTACTAGCCCGAGCATCCGGCAGGTATCTCTCTACAACTGTGCTGAGTGACGGAAGAAACTGCAAATTAGCAGCAAAGCTGTCTGTTTAGTTAAAAAAACATGACTTTATACAATATTATTATTAGTAAAGAAAAAAAAAACATCATATAGGTACTAATTATAAATAGTTTTGTAGTTTATTCGTGGCAAATTGCATAGGTTGTTGTAAATTAATATGACCAAATCATCAGCAATGAGAGAGAGTTGAGAGTTAGTTGTTATTTGATTTCTCTTCCAGTAGAACAATAATAATCAATGTGGCCTCGGCTAACTTATAATCCATACTAATATTATAAATGCGAAAATAACTCTGTCTGTCTGTCAACCGATTTTGATGAAATTTGGGACAGACAATCTTTAAACCCTGAGAAAGTACATAGGCTACCTTTTATCCCGGAAAAATTTGATATTCCCGAGGGAAATCTAAAAAGCGCGATATAACCGAACTCCACGCGGGCGGAGAGCTAGTTAAATTATACGCACGGCTACACACCAAGCTATAAATAACGAATATAAGCTTGGTTGTATGGTTTTAAGAAACCCCTATACATTAAGAGGTCAGCTAAAACTGGAAATTAGTAGCTGGGTGCGATGTGTTCAATCCTAGGCAGGCTCTTTGCTATGTATAGTATATTTTATTACCACTACAAGGTAAAACATTATGAGAGAAAATATATATTGTTACGGGCTAGGGGTACTAAAATGCCGGTTAAGGGTTACGAAGTTTATTGGCAACGAAGGTACAGTCGATTGTAGGCAATGACAAGTAGAATGTCGCTGACTTTGCACCGAAGTCTTCCCTTATGTCCACGAAGTCCGTGTTGTAAACACACAATAACACTGCAGATGTTACTTCACGTAGTACTCGAAGATCTTGTTATAATTGTCGCAGTAGGTCTTCTTTAAGGTCGCTTCTTAACTGTCGCTGTTTTCGTCGCGTGCGAACTCTTTCGTCTTCCCTTGGCGTGACCGGCATACCGCTTCTGACACCAATTGTTACGGGCTAGGGGTACTTAAACGCCGGTTAAGGGTTACGAAGTTTATTGGCAACGAAGGTACAGTCGATCGTAGGCAATGACAAGTAGAACGTAGCTGATGTCGCACCGAAGTCTTCTCTTACGTCCACGGAGTCCGTGTCGTAAACACACAATAACAGTACAGATGTTACTTCACGTAGTACTCACAGTTCTCTTTACCGTTGTCGCAGTAGGTATTCTCAAAGATCGCTTCCTAACTGTCGCTGTTTTCGTATCGCTAGTCGAGTGTAGACTGACTTTGCGCCGGCGTCGCGGGGGTATATATAGGCCAGCTGATCGAACATTCCAGAATCCTCTAGGCGTAATAATAATACTACATAACTTCGAGGTCACCGGCCAAGTAAGTACCTACGGTAGTTCCCGGAAACGGGTTTCTGGAAATTTCGATGTCGACACTTTGTTGACAAAACTGTTGAGACCTGTACCATTCGATAGGCCATCCTAAGTCTAGTAATGCGTTTTTACATTGTGCCTAGAAAATGTCTAAATCTAGGGAAATAGGACTTTTAAAAAGTGACACACTGCTTGTCACGCGATATTGAACCTTATGCCATCGACATAAGGTCCATTCGTAACAATATCTTGCACACATGCAGAGTTTACCGCAAACTAGCATATACTTCCCGACATAAAGCGTCGGGCAAGTGCCCTCGAGACACAACACCAGTCTGGTCGGAGGTGCATCCCATTTCTGTGGAGTTCCTGTTCCTCAACATCTCAAATAGAATAGATTACTCTTTAATATGTACACCATATGAATTTTACGTACAATTTTATATTTCTTGATGTGTATTTATGTTTTTTTCTTAGGAGAATACAGGAGCGTGTCGCAACGTAACCCAACTCCAGTACACAGCATGGCCAGATCACGGTGTTCCTGAAGACGCCTCAGCCTTCATCAGCTTCACGCAGCTGTGTAGCCAGCTGAGGAAACATGCACCCTGTGAGTGTAAATATCTATAAATATACTAGCGACCCGCCCGGCTTCGCACGGGTGCAATGCTGATACTAAATACATTACAAAAAAACTGTTAACGTTGTATAAAAAACATAGAGGCCCGTCGCCCAACCGGCTGGTACCGCCACGAATGCGACGCCCCACAATTTTTAAATTTGTAATATCTTCGAAACTATTTATTTAAATCATGTGCTGTAAAGGGCGATTTAATATATATTTAAAAAAAATAGGGGTGGATTACCCTTAACATTTAGGGGGATAAAAAATAGATGTTGTCCGATTTTCAGACCTAGCCGATATGCACACAAAATTTCATGAGAATCAGGAAAGCCGTTTCGGAGGAATTTAACCACAAACACCGCGACACGAGAATTTTATATATTAGTTACAAACAGATGAATTGTTTAAGAATTTCTTTAACTTTCGTGAACTATATTAAAAAAGTTTCTCAATTGTTTTTATCCGTTATTTTGGTTTGATATAACAAGATCAGGGAGTATCGTAAATCCGTTGAATCAAGTTCTTTTCTTGCAATTACCTCTTTGCAACTATTAAAAACACAATTATTAATAAAAACTCGTCACAGACACCTTAAAACGCCTTGATAAAAGTTCATAGCAATGTTATTGTTTGAAGTTTTTGTACCTTTGTCGTAAGAGTTATACGATATTATTTTCAGTATAGAAACTTGTCATATCTGCACATATGAAAAGTTTCCAAACCTTTTTAATTACAAACTACTCATTTTCAGCTATTCAGGTATTGTTAGGTATCGATAACTGATTCGACTAATGCCTAGAAAGCCGGGCTAAACTTAAAACGAAAATATTCCCTAAAAAAATATTATTTCGCAAAATGAGGTAACTTACACGGCAATACATGCGCGGGCGACGGGGGCAAGGCACGCGGCATGCGGTCGCATCGCTATAATAATACCGCCGCAAAAAGTGTTGTCACTTTTTAAAAATTTACTAAATTTTGGGGAAGTTGAAAATAATTCGCAAAAAAAAAAGGTTATTTTAAAATTCATTAGTATTGTTATCGTGATATTTTTTTATATTCTATTTGGTCATTTGTTTACCTAATATTATCCTTAACCATTTATTATCCTTATGGGTCCGACGGGGTTTTCTTTATATATTGTATACTAGCTTTCCGCCCGCGGCTTCGCCCGCGTGGAGGTCGGTTATATCGCGCTTTTTAGATTTCCCTCGGGAACATCATATTTTTCCGGGATAAAAGGTAGCCTATGTTCTTTCCCAGGGTACAAAGATTGTCTGTGCCAAATTTCATCAAAATCGGTTGAGAGGTTTAAGCGGGAAAGCGTAACAGACAGACAGACAGACAGACAGACAGACAGACAGACAGACCGACAGACAGACAGACAGACCGACAGACAGACAGACAGAGTTACTTTCGCATTTATAATATGAGTATGGATCAATGCTATGTGCGCCGTAATTGTCATGTTCAGACGACAGCACATCAAGCTACTACAGTCTTTTTGATTTCCTTATTAGATTTTCAACTTTATCTCTAAAGCATTAAGGATCAAAGTTGATTGGGAATATCTGACAGTTTGGGATAGCTTGACCTGCTGTCGTCCGTACTAAAGGACTCCTTCGAGGTCCTTTAGTTATTAAGATTATTCTAATAAATAAAATAATTTTCTCTCCCACAGTGATACCAACAGTGGTGGACCCCGAGGAAGTAGAAGAGGAGCGTGAGCTGGACCCGCCCATGATCGTGCACTGCTCGGCGGGCGTGGGTCGCACAGGCGCGCTGGTGCTGTGTGAGGTGGCACTGGCGCTGGCAGCGCGTCGGCAGCCGCTGTACCCGCTCGACCTCGTGCGGGCCATGCGGGCCCAGCGACCCATGTGCATACAGAACGCTGTCAGTACTCTAAACAAACTCCTACCAATAACATTCAGCTAATCTCCAACTTCAAACACTCACTCTAAAAACAACTTTATTTATTTCTTTCTTTTTTGGTTCCACACGGTTTGTGCATTTAGCCAATGTCACGTAATCAATTATTCATGTCGAAAAAGACGGCCACGTGAACCGTCTACGAGGGAGGTTTGAGGCAAAGTCCATGATGAGGCCACTATGCTGCGATATCTCAATGTTCTTAATAAATTATTTACTGAATGCACTGTTTACTACATAAAACATGCAATTTATTTAGTAAACAACACTATAAATAATTTAAAAGCCAAAACTCCTAAAGACAACTTATTTTTCTTTAAAATAAAGTTCATATTCGGCCGTAATCTAACTTGGCGTAAGTGATATTATGCCCAAAATTAACTATGAATCTAGTTTGATACTTACAGTTTTTTTGAGCTCTTTCGAAATGTCTATACGACATCTTTGAAACTTAAAAATAGTCCAAGACACCACAGAATACTTCATGATTTTAAATAAAAATGGCATATATTCAAATTACACTGAGAATCAGCACCCTTTGAATTTCAAACTTATATAAGACAGTCCTCCTAAACGCCCACCATTCACTTCCTAGTGCTTTTGCTGGGATGAAGTGGCAGAACAAACTCCCCAGTAGCACAACAGTCTGTTCAGTAAAAAAAAAAAAAAAAAAAAAAACATTTGACTGTATACAATACTAGGCATGTAAAAGTAACTAAATTACAAAATACAGAACTTTAAATAAAATGATTTAACTTATACCAGCTAGTCATGCCAATATACCAACAAAGCCCAAAAAAAAAAAAATCAAAAGAAAAAAGTCACTCAAATATAAGTAAATCCTTGTTACCTAAATAAAACACTCAGGCATAAAGGGCGTGATAGCTTTCATATTTTTTTTGCATTCATCATCAACATCTGTTGTCCCACTGCTAGGCACAGGTCTCCTCTCAAACAGAGACGGCAGGCGTAATGCCTCGCTTGCTCAATGTGGGTTGGCGATTTCAGACTTAAAGTCCAGGTTTTTCCTCAAGATGTTTTCCTTCACCTAGTAATCAGCCATTGGTGTCAAGACATATAACATATAACTTAGTTACATTGGTACTTTCCTGACCTGCAATTGAACCCGTACTCATGCTTGAGGAGGCTGGTGTTTTAACCACTAGGCCACCACGACCACGATTTATGCATTGCTGGGTTAAAATTTAACAATTTTTTATTTTACTTGTGGGGCCGGTGCTTAAGTTAGCAAGATGCAATATGAGAACTGAGATACGGCTCGCACGGCCCACAGTCCCTGCTTGGTTCAATCGGAAGAAGAGACCCCTACATTGGTGACCCCGACAGAGACCCCCTACATTACTCATCTCGAAACTTTTTTTTTTACGTGTGGAAATGCAGCACGCACCGTACCCGCCGCTAGCTAGGCGACGGGCGTGTGCGGGACTCGCCCAGCCGAAGCCGGGAATACCCACTAAAACCACTCGGTTCCCCTCGAGCCCTGCGTTGAGAGTGTTACGGGATCTGTCCGAAGGCATTGTCTCCGTGCCCCTCCCAGGGCTTTCCGGCCTGTTAGGCCGGTTTCTACCCGGGGTCCCGGAGTAATTCTCAGACGTGGTGACCAGTGGAATGCGCGTGCGGAGCCCCCACACACGCTGGTCACACTCGGGGGCTATTAAAAGGAGACGGGGGTTCGTGCCCCGCCCGTCTGCGCCGGAGGGGAGCGGCAAGAGCATCCTCTTCCCGCTCCCTCTCCGCTGCCTCCTTCTGCAAGAGGACGGTCTCGCAGAAGGAGGCGGCAGCCTTACTGATCTCGATACTAAGTTATCATTATGTATATGTAATTCCAATACTAACACATTTTCTCTTTCCACAGAGTCAGTACAAGTTTGTATGTGAAAGCATACAGACTGCCTACACCCAGGGGCTAACGCAGCCGTGTTCCGAGAGCGGCTCGAACTGATAGTGAACGAACTCCCTTGCCAATTATATTGTACAGTCGATGTAAGACCTGACTGATCGTATTAGGTATGTTTGTTTATTGTATATGCTGAATTTGGGATTTACTGAAGGACTTGTTCAATTCTCGCACGAAAATTAGCTGAGGGACTGCCTAATTCGACTTAAGTAAATTTAGAATACGACTGAAATTGTTAAAATGTAATGTTGATAAAATTGGTCGCGTCTGAGGGTTTCCTTAATGAAGTGGTTTACTGTTGGCTGCACAAAATCAATAGTAGCAGGCACAAGATTGCAATAAGGCACAACAGAAAATAATTAAAGTTTCATAACTATCTATTTGTGGATAACCATATTCTCTGCAATGGAGTTTCAAATATGGAATTTCCTAGGATGCCATTTGGCGCCGATTTTCTTGTTCAAAAATTAAACTAAAATTTAGTTCTGTGCACCTTTTTCTTCCTATTGCATTTAGAAAAGGACGGAAGATAAATGTTTTAGTCCTGTCAAATTTAGATAGTCCATAGCAAGTTTAGACGAAGAAAAATGGTTACTAAATTACGTCAATAATTTATGTCCGGCGCTGACTGATTGGTCGTTCTTAGTCCTAAATGTGGGTGCCTATTCGGTGAATACTATAAATATTGAACGAAATAACAGTGTGTTCATGGACGTGTAATTTTTTTACATAATGTAGAATGCTGTATAGTCAGAATAATAATAAGTTTTAATAATATCAGTTACTAGATACAAGTTAGAGAATTGATTATTTTTCAATATGGCGATCTCCCATGAAACCTGTACAAATCTGACATAAATACAGAGAGAAAACATATCACGACCAAACGGTGTAGTGTCATGTTTCCGAAATTCGTTCGACGTTCAAAGTTGATCACGTGACTACCATATTCTTTTTTTAAACTTTTTGTTTTTGAAATAATCACTCTGAAAGTTATAAGTAATCTTATCTATTTTTTTTTTTTTGGCTTCGCACGGTTTGTGCATTTAGCCAATGTCACGTAATTATGAATTATTATTCATGGCGAAAAAGACGGCCGCGTGGCCCGTCTTATGGAGGAGTTTTCGGACAAAGTCATACGTAATCAAACATAGGCCTCATGCGTGAAAGGTTTCATGCGTGGTCGCCATTTTGAATTAAAAAACATAATTGGTATGCCAGACTATTTATATAAAAATCTTCAATTCCCTTTTACTTTTATCTTTTAACCACTCTGTGTTAAGATAATTTTCTATGAACTTTATTAACTTATATTTATTTCTAGTGTAGCTCTGCCAGTGGTTTGTCTATTATTAATTTATAAAGTTTTATAAAACGTTTGTTTCACGATGTTATTCGATTATCGATTCACAACTCGAATAATAAATAATCGATCCCACATATCACTGTTTAACATAAGATAAATTTATTTTACTGTTTATTATTTATTGTTAGATTTAATTTGTCTAATATATGCTGTGATTTTTCACTACATTATTAATAATAATATATGAATCTAAGTAATCTGTAGTCTTGCCTTTCCAACGAATTTAGTTATTTGATACAAGTTTGATATAATTTTAAAACAAACATATAATGTTTTTCGGGCTGGGTTTATTACCAACGTAATATTAATATCATCTTAATGTCGATGTTATTATAAATATGTACTAATTTAACAATTTATTGTTGTATACAATATGTAAAGAAAACCCTGTCCGGGTCGGACAAGGATAATAAAGGTTACACATGACCAAATATAATATAAAATTTTACGTAATCGTCATAGTAACCATACTAGTGAATTTTGAAATAATCTTTTTTTCCCGCGAATTAATTCCAACTTCCCCGAAATTTGGTAATTTAAAAAAAAGTGTCAACTCCATTTTGACGGTATTATTATAAGCGATGCGACCATGTGCCGCGTGCCCTGCCCCCCGTCGCCCGCCGAAGGGTTGCCTACCGCACATGTATTAAGTTACCTCTTTTCGCGAAATAATAGTAGAATGTATACTTACTTAATACCTTCACGGATCGGACAGGGTTTTCTTTACATATTGTATAGTGTAATTAAATAAAACTACGATCAATGATTCTCTTGTTCACCAACTAAACTATTTTTCAGTGCATATTATTCCTTCTGCTTCATTAAGAAAAGGACAAAAGATAAATAGTTTACATAATCAGCCTATAATGTCCCCACTGTTGGGACACAGGCCTCCTCTCGCTGAGAGGGAGTGGGCCGTAATCTACCACGCTGACCCAGTGCGGGTTGGTAGTATTACGACAGCACATGAAGCTACTACAATCTGTCAGATTTCTTTGTTACATTTTTAACTTTATGTATACAGCATTAAGGCTCAGAATTGGTTGGGAATTTCTGACAGTTTCGGGTATGTTGACCTGCCCCCTAATCGGCGAACACATTTTTGTCAAATGATTGCGACTAGTTGATATCAGTTGGGATCGTTCAGCCCGCCCATTGGTCCATTCGGTCCAAACGATCCCAACTAGTCGCAATCATTTGACAAAAATGTGTTCGCCGATTAGGGGGCTGCTGTCGTCCGTACTTTTGGACGCCTTGTTTTTAATCACGTCTAAACTGTCTCTGGATTATTTTAATTTGGCAGGACTTAACTAATGTTTTATCTTCTGTACTTTTCTTAATGAAATGTAAAGGAAAAAATGCACTGCAACTTAAAATTAGTTCAGTTTATTAACAATGCAATCAGGGTCAATGTTGCCTGTCACCAAAAAAAGAAAAAAAAAACAAATATTGGCGCCGATTCTGTTGTTTACAAACTAAACCAATTTTAAGTTATGTGCATCTTTTTCTTTCCATTTCGTTAAGAAAAGGATAGAAGATAATATTTTTAATTTAATCCTGTCAAATTAAGATACTCCATAGACAGTTTAGACGCGATTATAAACATGGCGACTAAAAATACGTCAGTTTACGTCAGGAGCGCACTAATTTGACAGGTCTAAACTCACATTTTATGTTCTTTCCTTTTCTTAATGAAATGGAAAGAAAAAGATGCACTTTTTTTTTCTTTCTTTTATGGCTTTGCACGGTTTGTGCATTTAGCTAATGTCACATAATGAATTATTCATGTCGAAAAAGACGGCCGCGCGAACCGAACACGGAGGAAGTTTTGGTACAAAGCCATGATGTAGCCACTGTGCTACAATATTTCACTGTTCTTTATGAATTATTCACTGAATGCACTTTTTACTACATAAATCACGCGTTTTTATTTAGTAAACGACACTAAATAATTTAAAAGTCCAATGAAAAATGAGCGTGGCACTCATCTTAGCTTCCCGCTAAAACCTCAAAGATGCACTTAACATTAGTTTGTGAACAGCAGAATCGGCGCCATTTTCCTTTTTTCCTGTGCCATTTATAATTATATTTATAAGACAAACTTGTACAGACGACAAAACGTCAAGTTTATCACTAAAGCATTAACGTTCAAGGTTGATTGGAGATATTTGACAGTTTCGGGTAGCTTGACCTGCTGTCGTCCGTACATCCGGCCGGACGGCCTCCGTGGCGCAGCGGTCAACACGCCTGCCTGCGACGTGGAGGCCCCGGGTTCGATCCCCGGCCAGGTCATGATGGAAAACGATCTTTTCCTGATTGGCCTGGGTCTTGGATGTTTATCTATATATGTATCTATTATAAATATACTATCGTTGAGTTAGTATCCCATAACACAAGTCTCGAACTTACTTTGGGGCTAGCTCAATCTGTGTGATTTGTCTGTATATATTTATTATTTATTTATTATATTTTAATATATTTCTCAGATATAACTTATGTATTTACATTACTGTATTCTTGACAGTAATTTGGAAACTGACGTGGTGTTCGATCGAAATAAGTTATAGGGACCCAAAATTACGATAATATATTGTATTGTGTACGATTATTATAATTATAAGTAATAAGTGTAACGAAGTCGATGATACGTAATTTTATTGAAAATATGTGGTATTTTTGCACCTCCATAATATAGTATCGTCTTTGAATATCGTCGTAGAATCCTATTTGAATGATATACTAATTATTATTATTAACTCTTATACCGAAGCCTGAAAACGAGATCAAAGTAATATAAAATAATTGTGTTATCTTATTTTTATTTTATTTTTTTACAATCAAAGCACAATACATAAAAAGGACGATGAATTACTTTCTGAAAAATCTGAATGTTTTTCTTTTTTTTTTTTTTTTGTTTAAATTGTTGCCCCGCACTAGAAATTTCTCCTGTATCGTGGGTGCGTTCACAAGCATTATAAACTCAGAAACTCACATACACAAACAGCCAGGCCCAGAACAACTACTTGTAGTCTTAATAAAAGCTTGCAAAAGTTATTATCAAGTAACTATTGAACTTTCTTCGTAAGTTATGCGCATACTCAATGACGCCATCACGCCGAATTTTTTTTTTAACTTACAGACTCCTTTTGCTACCTCTTCAGAACAATTTACTCCCGTTTACATCTTTTTATCGAAACTTTTTAAACTAACCTTCATAAAGCATTATTCCAAACATATCAGCCTACAGATATTAAATACGTATTCATTAGAATACAAGGTTTTACGAACGATTGTTAATAAGTGGTTTATATATATAACTTCTAGGTCACACATTTAGACAGAAACTCTACTAGATACAGCAATGAGGATCAGCCCCCTAATCAAATGAATTGCGACTAGTAGGTATCAATTGGGATCGTTCGGACCGCTCATTGGTCCGTTCGGTCCAAACGATCCCAACTAGTCGCAATTATTTGACAAAAATGTGTTCGCCGATTAGGGGGGCAAGATGTAAAGTTCACTTCATAGAAAAAGGAGGATCCTCAGATCAGAAGGCCGTTGTGTCTGGCGTGCACTTGCCCAACGGTTGATGTTGGGAAATCGTAGGTATACAATATGTAAAGAAAATCTAGTCCGACCCATAAGGATAATAAAAGTTAGTATAGTTTAATTATTGAATTTTGAAATAATATTTTTTTACCGCGAATTAAGTCCAACTTCCCCAAAATTTGGTATTTTTTTTAAAAGTGACAACACCTTTTTCGACGGTGTTATGCTTGCCCTGCCCCATCAACAACTCTGAACTGACACATTCGAATGATCGGATTGGACAGGCACACGGCCGAATCGAATATCATTATTTAATAACCTCTTCCGCTCCGGTCGAAGCGAAAGGGCTTGTCATACTTTTACTGACTGATTTGCCTGTGCACCAGGGACGGCAGCATCATGTTTTGAACAACCCGCAGTCCTGGTAGGATCGAATATTGTGTGTAACAACGCGAAAAGCCATTTCGCTAGAATTTTACAATAAACTCAAAGAAATTGTAATAGTTTATTAAATTTGTTACATCAAATCGTAGTTTCGTAGCAGGAAATTGTCGAAAATTCGGCCAATACGATAAATTTATGACTTCGGAATAGACCCCCTGGAATATGTTTATGTATTTTACAATTTTAAAGGAGTGTTCTTCTCCATAGAAACCTAGGTACCTACGCATTGAAATGGCCGACTAGCTTCTTCTGTTTTACTGACTCTTTGAAAATTCAAAAGTACCTGCAATTGGTTTAAATGATGTAAATTCTTTGATTTTGAATACAGACCCCTAATCGGCGAACACATTTTTGTCAAATGATTGCGACTAGTTGGCATCAGTTGGGATCGTTAGGACGGCCCATTGGTCCGTTCGGTCCAAACGATCCCAACTGGTCGCAATCATTTGTCAAAAATGTGTTCGCTGATTAGGAGGCTGGTCTGAAATCGTTAACCTGGCCTTTTGCAAGCATGGTGATCGATTCTCATTAGAATAACCACCGACGGCCGCCATGGCTCACGCACAATGATCCACTTGTAGCACTAAGTGCAGAAATCAAACTCGTAGCATAGAATAGTGTGGCCACCATAAGATTTCATTACGAAGACTCGATCATCGATATCGACCGCATTTGACTCATCGATGGGCTCGCTTCATGGTTGTAAGAGCTCAACCTATGAGAGCACCAAACGCGCTCGATGCGTATGATTGAGTCTCGTAATGAAAACTCGTGGTAGCGACACAGGTCTATGCCTTCTCTGTATGAGTAAGAGGCCTTTGGCCTGCAATGGGACAGCAATCTAGAAAGAAGTAATAATAGAAAATAATGAAGTGTCCCTTTATACATTGTCTACTTTGTCGTTTTCTTTACATTGAAAGTTATTTCTTCTAAATGTGTGACTTAATCTATACTGTGCCTATAATATTAAGTGATGATTGCCATAATATATACATAATTAGTAGCGTGGTTAGATATCTAACTGTAGATTGTTTAGTTTTAAGGAATTTGTCATAATACTGTATTAATTTATTACGCATGAAACCCCATACAATATTTTTGGTATAACAGAACTAAAATTGTTTCTTCAATATTCCATGTTGTTAAAATAAGTACAAGTCTTTCGTATTATTTTGTTTTTCTGTAAATAAAACTGAAGATTAAAGCTCTGGGTACGCTATGGCGAATTCAGCACGGTAGGCGGGACGAGACAGAATGTCGATTGATTTATTGATTTAGGGCCTGCGCGCACATGGCATCTCTACATGCAAGTGCAAACTGACGGCAATGTTGCTATGGTATCCTTAGCCGTGCCGCGACGATCGTCCGAAGGCATTATCATTGAAATATCAATTTTATTGTTATATTATGAAGGTATATTACTATTTATCGCACAAAAATCCCTCGATGTGCCGTGTCACCAGTAAGGTCACGCTAGACTGAACACTTCCACCTAAGTTAAATGTTACAACCAGTACGGCGCGATAAATTTCCTCCTGCATCACGTTCCGGATTTGCCTCAGTTCGACCAGACCTTAAAAAAAAACATTTTTTCGACTAGAATACATAGATAACACAAATTTGCATTTTTATTTAATTGTTTAACACAATTAAGGTTGGTTTTTCAATAGTCAGATTATTTTTATCGTAAGAGTTATGACTAATGACTTTCTGGAATTTTATTCTATACAAGAACTGTCAAGAAAAAAGTGATCTGACTATTTAATAATCAACCTATACCATACCATATATAATTTCATACACGCACTATTTCTTATACTGACTGATTTTGAATATTTACTATTTATTTAACTCACGCTTAAATATTTCCCTTAAATTAAATAATAAGTTCAACATTTAATTAATGTAATATATTTTTAATTTACTAATATATTTTTAATATATACTAACAAATAGTAAATATGTATTACAAAGTATATTTCGTTAAAATGTTTTTTGTGTATTAATCAAATCACAATGGTTTTGATATCGACTCGTTTCATCTTCACCCCATGCTGTGTATCGGAATTAATTTGACAATGAAGTCTAAAAATCCCTTATTTTGGAAGGCGATCTTCGCTATCATTAAATCCAGCTATGTGTAACGTACTCTCAATCAATATCATGTTCAAGGATATTGCTAATCCGTGTAATATCATATTTTCTGCTGAACCAACATAAATAACGCAATGAATGTTGAACTGTCAAAATACAAGTTCATCATTCATCATCATTTCTGCAGAAATACGGCCACAGCTGGACATAGACCTCCACAAGGATCTCCACGACGACCGGTCCTGGGCCTCCCGCATCCAGCGGTTTCCCACAATCTTCACCAGGCCGTCGGTCCACCTTGTCGGGGACTCACGCTGCGTCTTCCGCTGCGTGGTCGCGACTCGAGCTCCCGTCGTCCCCATCGGGTATCGGTCCTACGGGCAATGTGTCCGGCCCACTGCCACTTAGTATTGCAATTCTTCGGGCTAAGTCGATTACTATCGTTCTTCTGCGGATCTCCTCATTTCTGATTTGATCACGCAGTGCAATGCTAGTTATTGGTACGCAATTATCTCACGGTTTACGTAAAGGACATGACAGGGACATGCCACACAAGGTATTTGAAGTCCGACGCCGAACTCGGAATTAACGACGAATCCTCTTGATGGAGCACGGTCCGTCCTTGTCCAGGGCACGCACGGCCCTGATAAGTGTACCTTTAGTCTGTTTATTCTTTAGAATTATGTCTGTACACACCATTTTCATCTTTTGAATCCCAAACCAATTGTTCAATAAGGCTATGATATTACAAAAGAAACAGAACTTTGGAATTTTCTTATTGTTTTCGATGGAATATTTCAATAAATTTCTATTAAATTAAATGTAGTGTAAGTTTGCGTGAATGACTGATGTAGTATATAAGTGTTTTAAATGTTCAATTATTTTGTAGGGAGACTCCGGATCTAATATTGTACCCCATTGTAATATTTTTTATCTTGTGATGTATATGAAGTGCTGTGCGTTTTATTTTGTGTCAAATAAAAGTTTATTGATTTATTTATGGTGTTTTATTTACCGTGTGTTATCTCTTGTCAGGTTGTAATCGTTGCATAAAACTACAGATACGTATGGACGTCCTACGCACGCTCTGGTAACAAAGTTATTTTTTGTTTATGCAAAACCTGAATATAGAGTTTGTTCAGAATAAGCAAGTGAATCGATTCCAATCATTAACCCACTTTAAAAAAAGGAGGAGGTTCTCAATTCGTCGAATTATTTTATTTTTTATGTATGTTTGCTCGAAGACGCCTGGACCGATTTGCGAAATTCTTTTTTTTGAAAGGGTGTACTTTCCAGTTGGTCCCATAGTCACCTGGTCAGGATCTGATGATGGAAGACCAGAGAATTCAAGGGGAACTTTCAAAAATCGTATGGGCGACTAATGCATTTCTAAGTAGTTTAAGGCACTACGATGTAATAAAGGTCTAGGGTAGATCTGATGATGAAGCCGGGAGACTCCCGGCTCCATCATCAGATCTACGAAGGAACTCCTCAACGATTCACAGCAGCTACCTAGTGTCTGTGCCTGATTAATTTGTATTGGGAAGAACTTTACACCTCGGTGGTTTACAGTAGCTACTTTGTGTTTGGACTTAATTCATTTATATTGATGAGTACTGTACTCATCAATATAAATGATGATGATGATCAATATGAATGATGGGTGTAAACCCATGTGGTTTGAAATGAAGATCTGATGATGAAGACCCTAGACAGCTGAGGGAACTGCTCAACAATTCACAGCAGCTACTTTGTTTTGTGCTTGATTAATTTGTATTGATAGGGACTTTACACCCAGATGGTTTGTGACTATCATAAGGGTTCTGATGATGAAGACAAAGACCAGTTCCGGGAACTCCACAGCGGTTTGCGGTAGCTACTTTGTGTTTGGATTTTTACACCACGTTATATTTTTTCCCAAATACATTTTGAAATTGTTGCAGAGTGGTTACCTAGCGGTTGCGATAGATCATAGTACTTGCGGTCGCGCCAAAGCTGACGCCAGAGGTCAACGCACCGAGCTCGCCCGCCCGATCGGAGCGTTGACCATATTTTTGTTGGGACAACCAAGTAGAATAGCTAGCCCATAACTTTGTGATTTTGATTAAGTATGTCCATTTGAAATATTGTACATACATTCTTTACTTAAAAATACTGGACACGTGTTTTGGTTTTCGCATAAACAAAAAATAATGTTGTATAATAAAATATATAAAGCTGAAGAGTTTGTTTGTACGTTTGTTTGTTTGTTTGTTCGCGCTAATCTCGGAAATTACTGGTCCGATTTGAAAAATTCTTTTTGCGTTGGATAGCCCATTAATCCAGGTAGGCTTTTGGCTATATAACATCACGCTGCGACCAATAGGAGCGGAGCATAATTAATTCCACGCGAACGAAGTCGCTGGCGGCTGCTAGTGTTGTATAAAAGTTTTTTCATCCCACCATCTCGGAAAGAGTATTTTTAATCTTCAATATCTGACTGGAAAAGCCGTTTTTATTCTCTAGAGGATAAAGTAAATTGAATTTAGAACATCGTGTGCACTAAGTTTGTAAATTAAAAAAATACATTAAACCTATTTACTGTTACCTCTATGGTGCCGAATATATCATACAACTTTTTTTTAATTTGTTAAAAACTCAAGACTTGGAACCTTCTTGGTGTTCTTTTTTCAATTTTCTTTGTACGCGGTTCTTTACGCGGCATTTTTTCACGTCATTGTTATAAGCCCCGCACGTTGATATTGCGATGGAACCTTGTCACAATAACAGCTTTGTGACGTCATCTGTCACACAAAAGGACAGCTAGCAAAAGAATGTTTAATGCAAAATGTAATTTTGCATTAAACATACTTTTGTTAGCTCTTTATTCTTTAGCTAGGGTTAAGGGTTTATTTGTATTTATAATTTTATTATACATACATTCTTTATACTCAACTATATTACTCACCCATATTCTGACAAATAAACTTTCATTATAACAAATTTCAAGAAAATAATTCTTATAGATATAAGAAAAATATCCTTATTCGTATTTTCTTACATCTATAGCCTCTATATGTACTAATTTTTTCTACATTTCTGTTAATTTGCGAGCGGGAATTGAACCAGAGTCCACAGTATAAATAAAACCAGGATAGTATGTAATTTTTTTTTTGTACTTATTTCAATATAATCTTATCCTATTTATGCAATTCCACTTATATAGTCTTCCGAATCAAAACTGCTTTCTGTGTCTGTCGTTTCCGATTCACTGTCGTCTGCCGTATTTATGACAAATAACTCGTCAATTATTCGATTTTTTTTCCAATATTTCTCTTCAAGCCGTTTAACATGATTGACTTCCTTTCGCCAGTCATCTGGAGTTATTTACGCCAACACCTCCAACGTCAGAGCTTCAATGCGACTTTCCAACTGCTCCCCATTCTTTTCAGACACCTTCATCTTTACCAAGTTCCAGATGTACTCAATGGGGTTGAGGTGGCAGTTGTAGGGTGGTGACTTCATGGCCTGCTAATAAGTTGTCAATTTAATAATTTTTCGGCGGTTTGCGTATAATTAATAAATACAGTTCAGGTTTTGTACAGTCGTTGGGAAAGTCGATGTTGTGAGCTTGTGGCCACTCAACTATCAATTACTGTTTTTTATTGTTCATACTTGGCAGTGGCGAAGGGTGAAATTTTGACAAAGGGAAGCCGGTCCAAAAAAATAAACACTTAAACACTTACCTACTGCAGGATATCTTGGAGGAGGTCTTCAGTTATGAATAATATTAAAAGCCCCAGCTTCCCCAAAAGAATGACCGTGTCAATAAAACGTTTCATTAACTCGCGATTACGGTCAACTTTTCTGTTATGTACATCAAAAGCGTTGGAAAAAAAATGGCTCGATTCTGCCAGTATTTCCAAATTCGTGAAGTAACAAGCAGCTGCGGATGTGTTTTTCAGTCTGAATGTGTTTTTTGGCTGAGTTAGACAAATTATTAGTATCCGTAAAACCCGTACTGCTCCAAACAGATTTCGAATCAGAAAATAACAGACACGGAAAACAAAACATTTTGTTCAGTTTGCAACTGCCTGTCATCCATGTATATTTATCATATAACGACGCGTAAAAATGTTTAAAAAATCCATCTCGCCTTTTGCAATCAATAATCATGTGTGGGAGTGCTCGACCTAACTGAAAATGAAGTTTCTTTTGTAAGCAGGTAGTCTGTTGAGCAGCACTCTATATGAATTAAAGCCATAATAACAAACAAAATCCACAGTATTTAACCAAATCTGCGATTAAATTACCTTACAGAATCAGTCATAGTTTAAATAACATAAATATTAAAATATAACAAACGAAAAACTCACGCACCAGTGGTAAGGAACACATGTCACATACTAACAATAATTTATTTTCAACCAAACGAAATGGAACACGAAAATATGCCAAAATAAAAAGAATATGACTTGCGAAGGATTTCATTATAACGCTAATTCTTTTTAATTTTGTCGTGTTTCCTTTCTCTAGTGGCGTGGTTTCTTTGTCTCTTTCTAATAGAGGAGAGGAGAGAACTGCAAGCCGTTTGGCATTAGCCTATCTTTTATCGAGTTTTACGGACGGTTAGCGAGCATTAGAAAGAGATGGTCTGACACGCTCCGTCTCTTTTCGCCTCATAGTATAACGTTGACCGAGATAAGCTGTAATTCGTCGAGTTGCCTTCAATGTAATGTAGGTACGAAAAATTGAAGCGCTGATTAATTTACGACTATAAAATGAAATGTGATACTTAGGGTATTGCTAAGAATTACTATTGCTATTGTAAATCGCGCAGGCATTTGATTAATAATACTTTGTTAATGAAATAGAATGTAAATACTTTTGTATGAATATGGAACTGATTTTTGAAAAGTAACCCGGTGGCAATCGGCTTGTATGGACTCTTCGCCACTGATACTTGGTGGCCTATTCTCTTCCCTACTGTGATAAGGAGCGCTGTCCATCACAATTATGGAATTGCGTGGTGTGTTGGGTACTAATTTTTCTATAAGCCACTTAGTGAAATTCTCAGCATTCATTTGTTCATGGTAATCCCCCGTTTTAGTGTCTGCTTTAAACATTAAAAGGGCATTGTCAACAAAGCCTCACCGTATACATTGTGTGTATAATATTTCTTAATGCTGTTAATAAAAACCCGTCGAAATATTCCTTGCTTTTCTCTTTTTGCTTTAGTGGGAGTTCTCATTTTGCTGCCACTGGTTGTTGCTGGCTCATGCTCTCGTCGTAATTTCGTCACAGTATTTTTTGCAACGCCTGTGGCACATGCCACACGCTCCGTGACTTGTAGAATTTTGCAAAATATTTTTAATATCTTTTAGCAGTTGCTTCGGTATTAAAATGTCCTCAGTAGTGTCCGAAGCACTTTTTAAAGCACGGTTTATACTTTCAAGAACTACCTAACTTGAGAGTCCTCTTTCTCTTTTACAAAATAATTGTCCACTTTAATTACAAATTCACGAGCACGACTGTTAATTAATTTCTTACTCATTTTAACGAGTAACAGCTAACAAAACTGAACAACAAAACTTAAGAACAACAATAAAACAGGATAACAAAAACAAAAAGCTAACAAATATTCGATGCGCGTAAGCACGTAAGCGCGGACTGAACTTGCGAACGGTACCGACGTTGCGAGTTCGACTACGTCATCAAGATGGCCGCCGATCGCAATATCATCATGCGGGGCTTATAAACCTTATATTAAAAAAAGGAAACCTGAAAACAAGTGAAAAACTAAAATGAGTGATTCTAGCGACGAGGAAGTTTGTTTGACGCCAACAGAATTGACTGAAACTGTTAATAATGCGCAAATGAGCTTTCTACCTCAACAATCACGCGAGAAGTATTTAAAACAGTACGATATGTTCAACACTTGGCGACTAGCAAAAGGAGCCAAAACTTTCTCAGAAAACGTTTTGCTGGCATATTTTATAGAATTATCCGAGAACAAGAAAGCAAGCACTCTATGGAGTACGTATTAGATGCTAAAGGCAACAATAAAGATGAAAAAAGACATACATATCGATACCTATCCTAAATTAGTAGCATTTTTAAAAAGAGCCTCATCTGGTCATCATCCAAAAAAATCGAAGGTTTTCACAGTATCTGATATTGAAAAGTTTCTTAACGAAGCACCCGATTCCGTATATTTGGCAGCAAAAGTAAGTCAGTTGCACATTCAGTATCTACTTAAGTACATATATTAATCTCAATTAAATAGTATACTTAGTAAATGTTGATAGGCATAATTATGCGTTCATATAAATTTTATTCATTTATCTACTACAATACTCTTCACATTGCAGGTTGTTCTTATTATTGGAATAAACGGAGCATGTCGAACTAATGAACTAACACAACTTAATGTCAAAAACATTGAGAAACATTCAGATGACTTACTATTAATTAATTTACCTAATACAAAGACAAAAAGAAACCGCAACTTTGTCATTCGCAAGGAATACGTAACGATTGTTGAGAAATATCAAGCCTTGCGGCCGCCTAACACTCCAATCAATCGTTTTTTTCTACAGTATCGCAATGGAAAGTGTGTTAGACAGCCTATGGGTACTAATAAAATTGGCAGTATCCCACGAGAAATAGCAACATTTCTTGAACTTCCAGAACCCCTGTTGTACACGGGTCATTGTTTCCGACGAACTTCAGCCACACTTTTGGCTGATTCCGGAGCTGATCTCCTGTCCCTTAAGCGCCACGGAAGCTGGAAGACCAATGCAGTTGTAGAGGGATACATAGAGGATTCCATCCAAAATAAGTCTAAAATATGTGAAGGCATCGTAGGAGCCATTACACTGAAAGAGCCTCAATCGGAAACTTGGACTGGCCCTTCTACATCAAAAATAAGCCGTTATGAAACACCTAACCATCTCCCTCTCTCTCCAACATTCACGCCAAAGGAATCCGATGAATCGGTACAACTATTAAGTATGACAGACAGTTTACCGAAAAACAGTACACAAGTGACTAACACCAATATTACAGTACCAAACAAAAATATTACACTCAATTTAAATAACTGTTGCAACGTTACTTTAAAATTTTCTTAATTATACTTTAGTATTATTTTATTATAATTTAAAGATTATTCTGTAATACTTACCTGTCATAATGTAGTAATTAATACCTAAACTGAAATAAAAGTGTACCTATCTTGTGATTGTAAACATTTTTTATTGCATTTAGTCATTTCCTCGCTGAGGTGGAATGAAAAGTTACGTGTTGCACTCGAGTGCAAAGATTTTTCACCTCGTGTCCTTTTGATTCCTTCGCTTGCTCGGTCATCAAAATTGAACACGCGGTTAAAAAGCAACTTTGCACTCTTGTATAACAAATAACTATTCCACACTTATCAGGATAGGCGCGTAGCACATAAGATAAAACTAAACTGAAGATCTTTCCCCAACTCGGACACGGTTGAGTGTGAACAATTTCATAGAATATGTAGTTACGCCGACATTTTGTTCGAAACCTGACTGAACACGCTCCGTTTACGTCCAGGACACGGTCCTGAATTCCTGATATGTGTGGAGAAACTTAACGTAGTACCCTTTTTTTTGTGAAATGAACATAGACCCAAACACCTGACCACCAATTTACGATAAACTGCTACAGAATACCTATAAATACCCAATGACGAAGGTTTTGAGCAGTATCTTTCCACCTCATCATCCGATATGGTCTAGTGGCTAGGATACCTGGCAGTCTTTCCAAGGGGTATCGCGTTAAAAGTAAGAGGGTTGCAGAGGATTACGGAGGTCAAGTAGGCATTTCTCTTTACTCCATGTAGCTAAAATAACATAGAAAGTGGAAGGCATTCCGCTACATCCGGTTAGACTAAGCCGACCTCAAGGTAGTTGGAAGGAGATTAGGCAGATGACGCCTATTTAACTAGATCCCAGTTTTAATTTTATCGGGAAGCTTTTTTTAGGCTTCCGTAGCCAAATGGCAAAAAAACGGATCCCTTATAGATTCTCTTTCCGCCTGTCCGACTGTCCGTCCGTATGTCACAGACATTTTTTTCCGAAACTATAAGAGCTATACTGTTGAAACTTAGTAGGTAGATGTATTCTGTGAACCGTATAATAAATATTGGGGGCTTCCCAGACTTAGAACTGAAACTCAATTTTTTTTTCATCAAACACATATGTGTGGGAATATCTATGGATAGGTCTTCAAAGTTGATATCGAGATTTCTAAAATATTTTTTTTTCTAAACCGAATAGTTTGCGTGACAGACGCTTTTAAAGTGGAAAAAGTTGATCCCTCCCCCCCCCCCCCTCTAACTTCTAAAATATGAAAATGAAAAATCT
>JADWQK010001060.1:0-17065 GCA_017933935.1 Sesamia nonagrioides
GCATCCGTAGCTTTTCAGCTTTGGAGTCTGGGGTCCGCTTCAGTCTAACTGCTGATTTTGGCTAAACTTCGATATTTTCCGTGAAGCGACTGCCGTCTGACCTCCACAACCCGAAGGCGATATCTAAACATTGCAGTTAAACCAATTGTTAGACTTTTGAGGGTTCCATCAACCCGTAACGACTGCCACTAGATGTTCGTATGGCAACCGGGACCAACGGCTTAACGTGCTTTCCGAGGCACGACCAGACTAGTGCAAATATTCATAGTCATGCATTCAAATATTTGCACTGTGCGGGGATCGAACCCGCGCCTCCCTGAGTCCCTGCGCACCAGCCGCGTTCACTACCGCTACACGGAGGCTGTCAAGACTGGGAAAGAATTTATGTATATGTATACATATTATGTATATTGTAATTATTTCCCCTTGGTAATGCAAAATTATTAGCGGACCCTGGGCACCGACGCGAAGGCCGCGGATGCACGCTGGGATGATGATGATGGTAATGCAAATTTATATAACTCTGGCAAAAACCTGGCATCTTAGCAAATAACCTATTGCATTGGTACCTCGAGAACTAAGGAGAGAGAGAGAGTGGGGTGATTTGGAGTACCTTCTACTCCTATAAATCACCTCACTCTCTCTCTCTTAGCTCCTTATTTTGAGTTAGAAGAATAGTTTTTGCCAAATTCTGTATTTCATTTCGATTAAATCCATGATAAATCACATTAAAGTAATGATTGTGTGGACTTTGAAACAATTTGTGATTAACTTCGTTTTTTTTTGTTGTTTAATAACGTCATTAATCGTTGCTTGATGTTATTAATAATTCATACCTACTCTGTCTGTAAAAACATATCGTTTTTGTTATTTTGGGTGGGAATACATCAAACAACTTCTCCCGCTCTGTGCGGAGAGATCTCAGACTTATGCTGGCTAATACCTACTCGTGGTTCTTCAGTTGCCTGTGCCAGGGGCTGCAGTAATTGTTTCGAACATCCTGCGACCCTGGCAGACTCGTATGGCCTTCTTTTGCTAAAACGAGTGCTTGCGTTTGTTGGTCTGGGTGTAGTATAGAGTTTTCCTATCGCTTTGTTGTGGAATATATAAATATTTCTTGCGCTGTAACAAATTCAAAACTGGTCCGACTCGCGGGTGACAAGACCGAGTACAAGAAGCTGACGGTCAACCTTCAGGATTGAAGAGGCACGGGAAGAAAAAGCAAGAACAAATTCACCTGTTAGCGGGCGTGAGGGGTAGAAATTACTCAGTAGAGCATAGCCGTGGAAGTCTGCTCAGCTTGGGGCGCAGGCACCTTCGTATCCCTCCGTAGAGGGCGATCGCACCATTCGGCCCTAAGATTTCAGAATTCCATGGTCGGAGCGAGTGCATGGCAGGCGGTCATCTCAGCTAAAGCGAGACTGCCAGCCAAAGTAACATCGCTTCCTAGCGAAGCGAAATCGAATACCAAACCAACCAATGGCGGGAACGATTGACCACGCGACGCGATAAATCACGTGATGAATCGTTCCTGCCATTGGTTGGTTTAGTATTCGATATCGCTTCGCTAGGAAGCGATGTTACATTGGCTAGGGCCCCAGTAATGCTTGCAAAAGAAGGAGGCGGAACGCATGAGGGAGATACAATCTCCGCGTCCTTATGCCCCAAGCCGCCACAGGAGACGCCCTGGTCGTCGGTCACCATGCTCGAAATGCTCGTAAAGGGGGAGCTCATGTGGGAGAGGCAATCTCTGTGCTCTCAAGCCCCTAGTCGCCGCAGGAAATGCCCTGGAAATCGGAAGTTAAATGCCGAACTTCCGGCCACCGTAGACGCGGGCTTGCTGGTAAGGACCGGATCGACGGCGCGTTGTGTTCCACGCGTGTCTCAAAGATGTCACATGTCAGCACACAGTGACGGGATCCACAAGGACTGATGCCAGGACTGCGAGTTGTTCGAAAGACACCGTAGACATTTGATGATTTCCCATCAAACACAAAAAACGGTGATGTACTCCGCAGCGATTATGCGCAAGCCGCTATAAAGAATCGAGCTACAAAACATTATTTTTCTCGAGAGCACTAAAATATAATGGCGTTATGGCGATAATAGCCGGGTCATCGTATTTGTTAATGATACCGTGTACGCAAACAGATAATGTTATCAACTAGTAAATATATAGTTTACTATTAACGCCTTCTTCCGATTCGTTAGTGGTACAATAATGACGTAATTTCTCCTAATGTTAATGACATTGACATGACATGAGAGCAGTGTTGGCCTAGTGGTTTTGGTTTTTCTAATATGACCGAGATTTAAGTTCTCTTTAATAAGAGAAGAGTCTATTGCCATCAATCAAGCTCTAATCTATGCACTCCGCTGATCCTGAGAAATTCCTGAAAGAAAAATCTAATAACATTTCGTAGACTTGGTTTCTGTATGCTTTGCATAGGAATGGAAAACCAGATTCCCTTTTAGGACCTTACCATCTGTAATTAGTGTAATCCAATCAGATGGAATGATGCCTCACTTCTAACCCGATTGGGGTTAACCGTTAGATCATTGTCTGATTTTAGTAAAATATACCGTGGGAGATCACGCTAGGGGTGGGTATAACCAACAGGTTAATACCGTGGTTACATTGATAAAATAGAGTGTTGAAGTTGTTGTTCTTTATGGGAACATCCGTAATCCGTATTCTTTAACATGCAACATAGCAAAAACAAAAAATAATACCCGGAACACCTAGAATAAAATCAGAAACCTACACTTTTTGGAATCTGTCGTATTGCTTTTGTTATACGGACGACAGCAGTGTTAGGTTATAACTACCATAGTTTCATTACGGTTTCTATCGTCGATATCGAGGCGCGTTTGGCGCTCTCATTAGTTGAGTTCTTCTTACAGCCTTGAGGCGGACCAATCTATGAGTCAAAACGCGCTCGATATCGACGATCGAGTCTCGTAATGTAAACTCATGGTAACTCACTAATCAAACTACCCAGAAACTGTCGAATATCCTCAATGTTACCTTGATGAGCCTTAACTTTTTTTTTGACAGATTGTAGTAGTTTGACGTGCTGTCGTCTGTACAGAATGTATCCTATGTCCGGAGTTCCGGACCATGATAACAAATCGATTGACACCTAATTCATTACATTTTGATGTAAGAGATGGAATGTCATAGTTGAGGCTACGGTAGTTCATACAATAAACATACAAAATCAAAATCAAATCAAAATCGTTTATTTCAACTTAACCTGGTACTTTTGAATAGTCAATGTCGGTCAGTTCAAGAAAAGTGAAGCTAAATTGCACGTTCCAAAGCGTAGATCTCTATGGAGAAGAACGTGCAAGAAACTCCATGGACACTCTTTTAAAATCATAATATATGGGTTACATTTCTTCGTTACATATTTATGTTGCTTCTATCATGTGAGCACAATATAAAATTAATTAAAATATAAAAATGAATTAAGCCCACTGGCAGCTAAGAGATGACCAGTCTCCACTGACGGCCCCCGTTCACGAGCATGACGCGCATCAGCCCCACTTAGCTCAACCATATTGAAGGGAACCAAATGACCCAACAACACGCGCCACCATCAGCAAGACATTTGAGTGAGCATGACAATTCTCAACTGCCAATCTCGCAATGTCAAACAAGTTATATATATATATATATAAAAACAAACTATAGTCCATGGTGCCTCACATTCACAAACTTGAAAAGTGCTTTTACATTATACAATACTATTGCAAAATAATGGTAGCAAAATATTGTGCACAACGTTGAAATAAACAAATAAAATAAAAAAGGAATATTTAGAAAACAACAAAAAGGGGGAATGGCATCTCTTTCAAACCTACAAAATTGTCTGTGGCTGTGGAGCAGGACTGGCATTTATCCAAGCATTTTTATCAAGGATATAATCTTCCAGTTTATAATATGCTTGCTTACACAGCGTGCGTTTAATGCATGTTTTAAATTTGGATTCATTGAGCTGTTGAATCTCTAGCAGTACTTTATTATAAAATTTTACACAGTACCCCATGACATATGGCATACATGAGACGCTAACCAACTAATCTTCATAACCGTTCGTTTGATTTCGCCATAGTCAAATAAAACTGTTTTTTTTTATAATCATAAACTATTGCTTGACCGCAATCCCGCCTGATGGTAAGCAGTGATGCAATTATTTATGGTAAAGCGCGCTAGTTTATTAAGATCCTATTCACTTTCGCCTTAAAGACTCTTAAATTGTACACCACCGCTGGTAAATTGTTCCAGACCCTCGATGTTCGCGGTTACAGAAAAAACGAGGCGAGACGCTTCGTCCGGATTGTAGTGGTGTCCACAACGTAAGGGTGGAAACCCGCTGTACGACGGCCGACGGGTCGTACCGATGATGGAACTGAGATGAGGGAATTAAGTTAGCCGTCATCGCACACTCCACCCAAATGCATGCACAATGCATCGAATACCGACAGGCTTACCTACTGTTCGCCTGGCTCCATCAGGCTTTGGAGACCGTTCATTACTCTTTTTCTCGAATACTAGTGGCCGCCAGCGACTTAGTTCGAGTTGAATTAGTTATGCTGCGCTCCTATTGGTCGTAGCGTGATGTTATAGCCTAAAACCTTCCTGGATTAATGGACTATTCAACGCAAAAATATTTTTTATAATCGGACCAGTAGTTCCTGGGATTATCGCGTTCAAACAAACAAACTCTTCATCTTTATATATTAGTATCATCATCATCAGCCTCTACTCGTCCACTGCTGGACATAGGCTTCCTTCATGGCACGCCAACAAGCTCGATCCTGAGCAGTTCTCCGCCAGCCACTACCAGCCACCTTTTTGATGTCGTCGCTCCATCTCGCCCAAGGGCGTCCTACGCTACGTTTGTCGAGACGCGGTCTCCACTCAAGGACTCGTTTACCCCAACGGTTGTCGGTCCTGCGGCATATGTGACCAGCTCATTGCCACTTCAGCTTGCTAATCCTCTCAGCTATGTCGGTAACTCTGGTCCTCTGTCGGATCACCTCATTTCTGATGCGGTCCTTCAGAGAGACGCCCAACATAGCCCTCTCCATAGCTCGCTGAGCGGCTTTAAACTTATGGACTAGTCTGACCGTTAGTGTCCACATCTCGGCTCCGTAAGTCATGACGGGTAGGACGCACTGGTTGAAGATTTTAGTCTTCAAACATACATACCCCAAGGTATGGGCGACGAAAATACCAGACGAAGTTTACCAAATGCTGCCCATCCTAGCTGGATACTTCTATTTGCCTCCTTCTCGAAGTTGTTTTTCCCTAATTGCAACGTTTGCCCGAGGTATACATATTCTGAAACAACTTCGAGCGGCATTCATATTAGTATAGATTAGTATATTAGTATAGATTATAAAATAACAAATACTGAATGAACGCGACTTGAATGTCTAGATAAGCTACGAGTACGACTCTGTTGTTTGCATCGCGCTTGCACATTTACAAACGTCATTAGGCAAGCCTTTTATCTCGCTGACATCATTAGGTATAACAACTATGAACAGGCCGCAGTTTACATATGCAATGATGTTTTGTAGGTCATTGGAAAATGATAATTAAGGTAACAGAATTATTAACTCGTTCATTTGTTTGTCCTCCAAGTAAAGACAGAAAAAAAATAGGTATAATTATCTACTACAGACAGGCACGCAAATTATGATATGTACTGCTATTTGTTGCGTCGCGCGGTTTCTCCTGAAAGTTCGATTCCATAGAAATATCGGGATATAAAGTATCTCGCAGGGTAATTTACACGTATTACTAGTAGCAATGGGTTTAATTTTGACAGTTCAACAGCATTCATTTGCTCTATTTACGTTGTTGAGCAGATACATTTCCGAACATATGGAGCATTAGCACAACAATAAGCTTCAAAATGATTCCAACTGATAGTATTAATTGTATTTACGCAATTTAGGTGCCGGTTATAAACCACATGCATACGGGAAATTTTCCCCGTTGCACAGTATTTTATAAACCCAAAAAAAGTGACATCGTCTTTTTATTCCAGATTCGTATAAATTGATTTAAAAGAAACGCTAGAGTAAAATACCGAAGTTTCTAGTACATCTAGATGATGAGATATAAATTTTTGAAAATACGTAAATTTTTATCCGGATTATTAAAAAAAAAATCATAATAAATTACTAGTTCAAATTATCAGCAAGCTGATTAAATACATACATGAAGATTTTAAAGGCGCAAATTACAAAGTTATCAAAAAATATTTAGGTTCATTTAAATCGACGTTATAATTTTTTTTAATATTTTCGATTTTATTTTTTAACTCGATTAGTCCTGAATTTCGCAACTTAATTTTTCTACATAAAATTGCTTTATATGTGGCCTATACACACAAAAAAATCAAAGCCCGAATCCGTGGACTAACAAAGTTATAGTCATTAGAAATTTATTGCTAGGGTTGGCACTTACAACCAATGTAAACCGGGTATAAATTGATTCAATTTTTTTTTATTTCACATAGGCCCACATGGGCACTTACAATACGTCAGAAGCTAGTGCACGGTTCCCAATTGATCGTTTTCCTATGCAGAAGAACCGGCAAGAAACTCCATAGTTAGTCTTTAAAAAAATGGTTGATTTACATTATTTCCGCTGAAATAAATTATATTTACATATTGTATTTGATTCGAACTGTTTGTGTCGTGATGGTCCTGCGGTTCAGGCCCACTTTTCATGCACGAGGTTGCCGGTTCCATAACGAACAAGCACAAATGTGACTTTTTAAATTCATATGTACTGTCCAAGTTTAATATAGACTAGCCATGTCTATAATAAACTTGGACAGTACATATGAACAAAGGAAAATATAATGAAGATACCTGGACTGTATGCTCCATTAACACGTCTCCAAGTACAAACCGCGGTGGACGCAGGTGTATTACGAAGTGTGAAAATAAAGTATATTGGGTAAATACTAAGGCAGCTACTCGTAAGATGTACTAAGACTGTGATAGGACGATATACAGTTTTTGGATAACTGGATGTAATTCACATAATCAATAAATACACTCGTATATTCAATAATATATACCCATAGTGAGTTAGCAAGATGTGGGAATAAATATTATATTACTCTGAGGAAGTGTGTATATGGCTATCATGACTTTATCGGAAGTACGGTCAATATCCCTATCAGCATTTTACTGATATTCTGTCAGTGAAGGAAAAAGGCTCTTGCCTTTGTTGACAGAGTATCAGAACCTTATTCCTTGTCATCAGTTCCGTGGGATCGCAACTCCCTTGCGGGTTTATTATTAACTATCTGTACCCCGCGGTTTCACCCGCATCTTTGGTTACTGCCCCGCTTCTATTAGTCGTAGCGTGATATTATATATAGCCTATAACCTTCCTCAATAAATGGGCTATCTCACAAAGAATTTGTCAAATCGGACCTATACGGTCCATCACATCATCTCAAGATGAGCACGTTAAACCAAACAAACGAACTCTTCAGGCTTTATTATATTAGTATAGATAACGGATTCAGCTACATAATAAAATTTTAATATTGATTTTACTTAACAAAACGAAGTTGCTAAAATTTATATTTTAAGGAATAATAATAAACAACACTTGATGAATTTAAATGATGAAACTTTTGATCAAACAGATAACTAATATAATCATTAAATTTTAATTGCAGATATTTTAAATATTAAAATCATCAAAAACCAAAAATAAATCAATCAATCATTAATCATTTTCTACAGTCAACATTTCGTGGTCGTCTATATCATCAGTAAATTCTTTCTCATTGTGAGTAGGTTTAAGTAACGCCAAAGCAGCAGCAGGCAATGGACGTTTTTTTAAATGTTTTCTTCTTTGGAGCTGCATTTGAGCAGCAATAATTGGATCGGAAGACACTAATGCTCTATGAAACAAATCATACATTGTTTGTTTACGATCAAATTTTCGTGTGTGGTGCTCCCGATCAGATCGCCAATATTTGTTTCGTGATTCGGCGGCTTGCTCTGAAAGCATACCAATCGGTAGTGGTGTTTTGTCAATAATAGATGCCCCATGAATTAAAATTTTATGAATGGAAACCGTCATAGGATGCCAGTCATAGACACTTACATATTTGTAGGCAAGGTCTTTACAGAATGCACCAAATTTGTCTGCATCTACAGGAATTCCACAAGAAATCACGATTAAAATAATGTATAAAACCATCAAGAAGCCAAAGTTCTAATCCCAAAATATCTGCAAAAGTTTTTCGGTTTTCATCTGCCAAAACTGTGCGACTTGTGTTGCCATCATTAGTGGTTCCAGAATTAGGAAGAACGACATCTACCAATACACCAATTTTATCACGTATAGCATTTTGGATACGTTTTTTTCTTTCCTGTACTGCAAGCCCTTCTTGTGAAGATTGCTTGATACGCCATTTTTTCACTTCACATTTGTACCCGAGTTTGAGGAGAAACTCCAAACCTGGATCCAGGCGTGTAGAGGATTGATACCATGCGTCAATGTATCTGAGTCCACTGTTTTCGAAAATACAATTTCTAGGTTATTAAATTGTGTTGCTGTAAGTGCACAATATGGACAACGCATTTGCGATGGCGTATCAAGTATCGTATTAAGTACTTTACCGTCAATTGCCGCTAAATATAAATTGCAGGTAGCGTTGATTTGCTGCCCACTCGGTAATTTATAATAGAAAGGAGTAAGGTGGTCGATTTCTTGGTTAACTCTGTCTTTTTCGGATAAAATCAGTTCTTTAGATTCTTTTTTATAAATTATTCGCAATGGGCGGCAAGATCTGTAAGACTGAGCTGCAATATTTGTCCACAATAATACCTTGTCATTTTTGGTGCTTTGATGGTAAATTCTTAAGGGTACAAAAGTTGTAGCAAAAATACTGCTTTCGTTTTCACCTTGATCCTCAAAAGCTTGTTTGTACAAAGCTTGCCCCGAACTACCATCAAAACCCCAAGCCCCTTCAAAGACACAGTCTAAAATATTGGTTCCTATTTTGTTGCAGTATTGTGAGAAAACTTCATCTTGCAATTGCACAATGCGGTCAAAAGTGTGCTGCAGAAGTGATTGTAAAGGAACAACCGCTTCTCGTTCTGTAATGTGAACGCATTCTGGGTAACAGTTTTGTTTGGCTTTCAAAATTTTGTAATAAGGTGGGTATGCCGGAAAACCCCGCTGCTGCAAATCTAGGTAAATAAAATTATATGTCTCAACAGTCATGTTTCTGTCAATTAATATTGCTAGCGCTTCTTCTGCTGTGTAAGGTTTTGTAGTTGTTCACATTTTGTTAGCTATTTCCGTGATAGTGTCATTCGATTGTAAGCACGACTCAATCACATTTGTAAATACCGTTGATGTTTGATGTGAGACTTGCTCTCCACCAATGTGCAAGGTATTTACAAAGGCTTTTATTCTTTTCTGTAGAGGCTCACATTGCAGTGTAGACTCTAATCTTTGGCGACTACGGATTTGCTGTCGTTTGCTAAGTTTCCTAAAACTATCATCGTCAGTGTGTTCAGGTGGAGCGCTAATGTAGCCGCTAATGAAAGTTTCACTGAGCCACTTGCCATGTTTTTTCAAAAAATTTGTCATGTTCTTACATTTTTTATATTTGGTTTCACATTTGGACAACAAACTAGGAAGAGTTGATTTTAATTCATCTTCAGTACGAGAAATTTGATAGTCAGGCCCAATTGTGTTGACAATCAAATTCACTCGTTCTGAAAGAGATAAATAGCTTTTCCCTTTCATGAGCTGGAAAATATCCAACCTCGATAATATTTTTGAACCTGAAGTTCCTTCACCAGACGCCTCTCCTAGCACTGGAGCGATCACCCCGGAGGTTGAAGGATGTCGGCTGTGGCACTATCCACAACTTCACTTGCCACTCGTGGACCAACATGAGGGTTGGCGCCCTCATGCCCTCCTAGCATTAAGTCCTCTGATCGGAGCTCAGAAGGACATCCCTCAGCAGCATGGGTCAGGTGCTGCTGAGGCAAAGTGGCATCAAGGGTCTGTGACGGCTCCATGATGCCTCACCCCCGTTCCTCCAGGCTACGTGTAATGATATGGGGTTTTAGCAAAAGCCTATCGAGGCTGGACCTCTTCCCATACCACACGTATCCCTTCATCAGAAATTGTCACATTTACTGATTATACATAAACGTGTACTGGCTGATTCATACTATAGAATCTAATAATACTTGCAAAATTGCTTACTCGCAATCCGTTATTCTAGTAATTGTAGCTACACACTAGTATTTGTTTAATTTAAAAATACAAGAGACATTTAAAAATTCGAAGTTGAGCAAGCGTTGTACTATGACGTTAGTTATCAAGCGCCAGAACTATAGTAATTGCATCGGGCACTAATTTTTATATTTTATATGCCGAAAACTTATTGATGTATCTAAATAATTTTTAAAAAAATATTTTTCATTTTCCACAATATAAGTGGAGATTAGTTAAATTGGAATTTATAAATCACAATAATTCAACATTTTTCGTTTTCATGAACAAAACAAACAAAATTAACCGAAATATAATTTTACAAAATTGACAACCCTAACCTCGATTCGATCCGGATAAACATAATATTAATCATAACTTCGTTAGTCCACGAATTCGGGCTTTGATTTTTTTTGTTTGTATAGGCCACATATAAAGCAATTTTATGTAAAAAAATTAAGTAGCGAAAATCAGGATTAATCGAGTTAAAAAATAAAATCGAAAATATTAAAATAAATTATAACGTCGATTTAAATGAACCTAAATATTTTTTGATAACTTTGTAATTTGCGCCTTTAAAATCTTCATGTATGTATTTAATCAGCTTGCTGATAATTTGAACTAGTAATTTATTATGATTGTTTTTTTAATAATCCGGATAAAAATTTACGTATTTTCAAAAATTTATCTCTAGATCATCATCATCTAGATGTACTAGAAACTTCGGTATTTTACTCTAGCATTTCTTTTAAATCAATCTATACGAATCTGGAATAAAAAGACGATGTCACTTTTTTTGGGTTTATAAAACACTGTACGTTGGTACCGGGCCCCGTGTAGTACCGGGCTTATTGTGTGTTATTTTGCAGCACAGCCGCTCGCGACTTCGTTCGCGTGTACTTAGTTATTATGCTCGGCTCCTATTGGTCTCAGCATGATGTTATATAGCTTAAGGCCTTCCTGGGTTAATGCACTATCAAATGCAAAAATAATTTTCAAATCAGACCCGTGGTTCCTGAGATTAGCGCGTTCAAACAAACAAACAAACTCTTCAGCTTTGTACAATATGAGAGACAACCCTGTCCAAACCCATAAGGATAATAAAGGTTAGGTAAACATGACCAAATATAATATAAGATTTTTACATGAAAATCATCCTTAGTAGCAAATATATTTGATAATCTTTTTTGATAACACCGGTATTCTTGGGCGAATGGCGACGCGACCACGATGCCACGTGCCCTACCCCCCCGCCGCCCACGATGAGTTTAATAATTAAGTTACCTCTTTTTTGCGTTATTTTTTTAGGGTTTTTTTAGTTTGGCCCGGTTTGTACCCATTAAGTAGAATCAGTTATCGATACCTAACAATACCTTCATGGATCAGGCAGGGTTTTCTTTACATATTGTATATTAGATTTATTTAATTAAAATTTTCCAACAGTTGATACAGATATTTCACACATTACAAATACATACAAATTATTGACTTACATCTAACTGCACAACCAATTTCAGGAAAACACCACATGCTAAGTGCTCTTTGTAATTTTATTAATGTAATTGCTTATATTCTAATACACTAATGACGTCTGACAAATGTCGATATTGAGTCAGCGTGGACGTCAACCAGGACGCTGCGTTCATTTAACAGTTTGCACATGCGAGGTATCTACAGGTGAATTAGCACCAGACACTGTATGGCGAAGAGGTGGAGTTAAGGGTCTTATGGGTTTACGAGGTGGTCTACCATCCCATATTCTCCCGTGGGTGTCGTAAGAATAGAATAAAATAGAATACCTTTATTTCAGACTGGAGTAAGATTAGTAACAATCTTACTTAACTTCTAGTGTTAGTAAGTTACAGGCACAGATATACATACATAGAATTAACTTAAAACTTAGCGTGGAGCTGCACCCACCTCTGCAACATGGGCGAATCCCAGCGATCCGCGAACACACTGAGGATAGGTACTGTTGTAACTGCGGCGAACACGCGTCGTAAGAGGCGACTAAGGGAACTCTCACCAGGGAAGCGGGCAGCAGCGCTTCTGTGGAATTTCAAATTACTGCGATACCCAACCCGCCTGCCAAGAGTGGGGATTATGGCAACCCACTCCCTTCTCACTCAATTCAACCCTGAAAATATAAACGCCAGTCTTAATTTACAATTTGAACAGAGGCTAAAAGTTAAACGTTATTGAAACTGAAAATATGCAAAAGTGTATTTTTAAATGACTTTATTTTGTTTATTCTTGTGACCAGAGGTCGGTCAACGTCGGAATACATTAATAATAAAACTATACTAGACTTTATTTTGTATTTATTTATAGAATTCGATTGACTTGTATGATGAAGTTATTTTGCGCTTTGGCGGTAAACTTGAAAATGTAATAAAATTAACAGATTCTTGATTTGGCTGTTCTTGGTTTATAAAGAACTAGCTTTCCGACACGGCTTCGCCCGCGTGGAATACGGTTATATCGCGCTTTTAGATTCCCTCGGGAACATTTTTTTTTTTTTTCAATAAAAGTTAGCCTATGTCCTTTCTCAGGGTCTAAAGATTGTGCCAAATTTCATCAAAATCGGTAGAGAGGTTTAAGCGGGAAAGCGTAACAGACAGACAGACAGAGTTACTTTCGAGTGACTGTCGATCAACATTTTAAACCATAACTGTACCTGATAAGTAAACGATTAAATCAATCATCATAACTTAAAATAGGTATAGTTGTTCGTGTACTATCAGAAATAAAATATAATATGGAACCTAGATAAATTAAACCTCGATAACTTAAAATACGCAATCTCTATAACTTAAATAAGTAATCTCTGTATTGGCCCCCAGTAACTTAAAGAAATATTTCCATAATCTCTATAACATAAAATTGTTAGTCAATGAGTCATTTTGAGAGAGTGTACAAAACAAAAGGTTTCGGTATTTATTGCTTGCACGTGTTTACTACTTAAATTGTTAACGAAAACAATACATTTGTCACCTATTGTTTGCTTCTTCGAAATTCTTTAAAGCTTTGCGGCCGTTAATTAGCCTTAAGACAACAGCTTATTTGGATCATAAGTTTTTGATCATTGTCCTAGAAACATCGCTTTACCTACTGTGTGATAAAACTTGCTTAAAATGAGTTCAAAAAGAAAACTAACAACACTCACATATGCTGATAAATTAAAAGCTGTAGAAGCAGTGAAAAATTCATTGAAATAGAAAAAAGTTGCGTCTCAGTTTGGGATACATGAGAGTACATTATCAATCATCATTAAAAAAGAAGCTGAAATCTTGAAGAACCAGTAATCAGGAGAAAGTCTTCAATGTAAAAGGCGAAAAATGGCCGAAGTCCTTAATTTAGAATAATGTTAATAATGTAAAAATATATACAATATAAATAGGTTGGCCGAAGTCCTTAATTTAGAATAATGTTAATAATGTAAAAATATATACAATATAAATAGGTTATATTTATATTGTATATATTTTTACATTATTAACATTATTCTAAATTAAGGACTTCGGCCATTTTTCCCTAACATAGACCCTTGATAACTTAAAACCTCTATAAGTTAAGAATATTTTGTGCTTCCCTTGGACTTTAACTTATTGAGGTTCTGCTGTACTGCACTATGTTGTATGTACAGCAAGCCCAGCTACCCGAAACTGTCACAATTTCCCAATCAACCTTAAGCCTAATGCTTTAGTAATAAAGTTGGGAAACGAATAAAGAAATTTGACGGATTGTTGTAGCTTGATATGCTGTCGTCTTTAGGTACAATCAAGGGTCTAAAGTTCTTTACCACTTTTGAACTTTATTGCAATAACAATAAGGGTCAAGAGTGGTACTCCACTTTTGACCCTTACTGTACATATAATTTATTCATCATCATCATCATCTCAGCGTTTAAGCTTTGGAGTCTGGGGTCCGCTTTGCAGTTATTATACGATATAAATGTAAAGGTTTCAGTTAATCCATTTTAGTGCGGACTGTCCGGAGTGATGCTTTTTTCTGTTTACCATCAGGCGGGATTGCGGTCAAGCGCGCTGGTTTATAATTTATAAAAAAATAGATCATAATGTGGCATCACAGTGTGGACAGAAAAAAAAAGAAAATACATTTATAAAAGATTTCTTTGAATCAGGCATTCATTAAAAACTCGCTCTTGTTCAACATATGTTTTCACACTTTGGGAAAACTAGCGTGTTTCTAACCTGTGTGGCTAATTAGCTACCATAGGTTTTCATTTATACGAGACTCGATCATACGCATCGACCGCGTTTGGCGCTCTCATTGGTGAGAGTTCTTACAACCTTGAAGAGGGCCAATCGATGAGTCAAACGCGGGCGATATCGATGATAGAGTCTTCGTAATGAAAACTAATGGTAGCCACACTGCACCACACTAATCGTGAAGTTGCTTCGACGAAGCCATTATGCTCTGCCTGAATTATAATCAGAAAAACAGGTCAAGTTTTCGCACTGTTTCATGCCTGCAACGTGCGCCGGCCAATATGTATATCATCATTATCAACCTTTTTATCATCCCACTTCTGGGCACAGGTCTCCTCTCATACAGAGAAGGATTGAGCGTAATCACCACGCTTGAAAAACATCTTGAGGAAACCTGGACTTAATCGCCAATATGTACATGCATTTCCTTAAATATGCTCTCCATCTTTCCAGGACAAACGGTGTTCGTCCAGGGTGCGGCTGCGACCCCAGTGCCTCTTGTCGATGCCATGACGGGCGTCGGCATGCAGGGCTCCATGAAAAACATTCAGGTTGTCCATATGCACACAGAAAAGGAGGCCAAATACGTCGCTCCTGAATGCAAAGATGTCTTCAGGTTAGCATTTTCAACCATTAAATCCAGAACCTATTAAAGGATATTGCAGGTTCATTGCTTTATGTGTTCGAAAGAATTCTATGCTCAACAATATGAATAACGCGATGTGTTAAATTGTTAAAATAAAACGCATTACTACAGGGGCCCTAGTCTGCTATTACAATAGTGTCAGAATGGTCGATTAGTGCTCTCATTATGATAGATTTTGACAAGTTCCGTATACTACAAATAGAATGGCGTGTTTGTGACTTTCCAGTTGTCAATCGCTGACACTCCATTCCATATTAATAAATTTTGAAATTGAGTAGTAGTTTTTTAGAAAATAATTTCTACTAACGGGTCTTATAATAATGGCAATACGGCAATGTCATTCTATCACCATTCCATTACGAGATGTCTGATCGATCATTATGAATTTAGCAGAATACGAACTTTTTATTTATTAACAAATTTATAAAAATTGCAGTCTAGGGCCCCTGATCTCACCACTTGAAAAAAACAACTGTTGAATTTCTTCGGCGTCTCGGCGCTAAGCAGTGCATCGAGAACCTAATGAGCTTAAAAATATCGCCTGTGACATGGGGTACAAGGACTAAAATTTAGTTGTGTGACATTCAAATAATCCTCATCATCTTACCTATATCTTATCATTAGTTATCAACAAGTGGATATCTTCAAATCTTGTATTATGCGACGTTGTCAGATAAATTGCTAGATCTTGAATCTGACTCCATGTTGCTAGGATCATAAAAAATGGATATGAATGACGATAACCAGTCTTCACAGAACTTAAACTTCTCTGCCTATCCATAATTGATAAATTTCATAATAATTCAAATTCAAATTTAAAAAAAAATCGGTTTAAAAAACATATACATAGTGTTAGTACAAGTAAAGCTTAGCCTAATGTTAGTAATGAATTAACTAAAGTGGGTCTGGACTCCTATCCACCTACGTAAGAGGGGCGAGTCTCACCGATCCGAAAACACATTCAGGATGCCATTGGAGGAGGAGCGCAAGCGCGCATTCAAGAAAATCACAACGTTTTCGCATGATCGCGGCGAACCCGTCGACCCTCGCCTCCGCGAACATCCCTGACGCGCTACAGCGTCACGGCAACTCCAAGAGCACCCTGAATGCGTTATTATACTGTACTCGCAGGTCGCTGTATGCCCGCTGGGTATACGTGGTCCACAGGCTGCACGTGTAAAACGACTGGCAGAAAGCCTTAAAAAGGATACGGGAGACCATTGACCAATGACTGATTACAAGGTGAAGCGAAACATCTTGAGTAAACCTGGACTTTAATTCTGAAATCCCCACTCCGCATTGAGCAAGCATGGTGATTACGCTCGCTCAACGCTGTATGAGATGAGACCTGTGTCCAGCAGTGGGACGATAAAAAGGTTGATAATGACGGGAGAGCCAGGACGCGTGGTCAAAATTGGAACTAATATCACCATTTTCATATCAATACAATTTTATGACACTTTTACAAATATTCCCCAACAACGTCTTGTCAATGTCATTCGGGCGACAACGGAGGGTTATTATTGGGTTGTAACGGAGCTTCGCCTCCGCTTCCGTTACTGCGGAAGTTCCGCAAGAAGTCATATCTTCGCTTCCGCCTCCGCCTCCGCACAATTTTTGCGGAGTTAGAAGTTCTAACTCCGCAAAAATTTTCCTTTCTAACGTCCTCCGTAACCTCCGTTCTAACTTAGAACGGAGGAGGGCGATTTGTTTCTCCTTAATTTTCATTACAAGAAGGTAATATTTTTTTAACCAAGTATAGGTACTACTATTAATGTACGTATTTAAAATAAAAAAATCAGTTTTAATTAACCATAAATTTAATTTATTTTCTATATGTACTTTCACCTCCGCCTCCGTTAACCTCCGCATCCGCCTCCGCCTCCGCTAACAAGCCTC
>JADWQK010000807.1:0-15005 GCA_017933935.1 Sesamia nonagrioides
AAATCAGCTCATTTGCCGGCAATTGGTTTAAGGTTTTCTCCTTTATAACACATATTAGATCAATTCCATGTACAGGACAGGATATGAAAGGTACAAGTTTCCTTTTGCATGGCATAGAGGTTTGTGTGACTTGTGACTGTGGCTACCTACATTGACCCAACTAAGCTTTACATAGCCAGTTGTCTGAAAACTTGCCTATGGGCTATGGACAGACATTTAATACACATTCAATTGTATAGACATGACATGATCACCATTTAGATGTAGGTCAGCTAGAAAAGTGCATTGACATGATATGATTTGATCATGTACTTTTTGGCATTTTGTAGTAGAAACTATAAAAAAAAAAAAGAAAAATATCAGTGTTCTGTTCTTTGGACATTTTAATTACTGAGTAAAATATTTTATTAAAATTGAAACTAAAGTGACATTAACTTTATTTTTGATTTCAATAAAATATTTTGCTCGGTAATTAAGATTTCCAAAACAAAAATGTTAAGTTTTTGTTGTTGACTTTACAAGAAAATTAAGGTTTTTTTATTACTCTTAAACATAAACATTGGTGGCCCACACAGACTGGTCCTTGACTGAATGGACTTGAAGAACTACCTAATTAGGGAAAACCAATCCCGTAACATAGGACACAAGCAGTGCTTTTAATCTCAGAAGTAATCTATCTACTCAGTATCCTGTAAGCAGTCCTGCTGCAGTAAGCTGTTACTATACATTATTTTTTGTGTATGCGAAACCCAAAACACATGTCCAGTATTTTTAGGTAAAGAATATTTCAAAAAGATATTAAGAAAAACCACAAAGTTATGAGCTTGTTATCCTATTTGGCTGTCCCAACAAAAATATGGTCCACGCTCCGCTCGGGCGGACCAGCGGTGCGTTGACCTCTGGCGTCAGCTGGTAAGCTGAGTAGCACGCTCAGTAACTATACTGCAACAGTTTCTAAGTGTATTTGGGATAAAATATAACATGGTTTAAAAATGATTGGAATCGATTCAGTTGCTTATTCTGATCAAACTATATTCAGGTTTCACATAAACAAAAAAATAACTTTGTATGTTGTGTTAATTGATTCACACTAGTTCTCAGGCACGTTTTCCCCAATCCACTTCAAGTATGGAGGGTTTCCGTTCTTGATTGGCAGTGAGATCACCTCACAGACGGTGTAGGGATGGTTGCTGCGCACAAACTCAGTTAGCTTGTCTACTTGGGATGTTCTTGTTTTGATCATGAGCAGTGCCTGGAATTGTGAAAGGTGATGTTTAATAAATCATATACTCTTAAATAGAAATAAATGAACTGGGCAAAATTCTAGGTACTTTAGATTTAGCTAAGTTTTCAATGACATGACTAATTCTATTAAACCTTTAAAAGGAATGAATTTATTATTAAATGCCCATAGGAACTTAATTCCATAGGTAACCTTCTTATCACAGTCATTTGCAACTGCCAACTGCTCATGTTTTATGCTTGAGGTGGTTAACTTATTTATTTGAATGCTTCTATGATATATTAATATTTCTATGTTAATTTTTAAATGTTGTCTGCACGGTTAGAGCAGAGGTAAAGCTATTGATTGGTATGCTGCGTGTCATGGGTGTGATTCCCATATGGAACAAATATTTGTATGACATATGAGTAATTGTTCTGGGTCTGGCTGTTTGTGTATGTGAGTTTATATGTTTGTAAACACATCCACAATACACAAGATATTCCTAGTGTGAGACAACATTATTTATAAAAAAGAAAAAAAAAATACTTGTTTTGCATTCTTAAATTTTTTATTAATTACATTAGCTGAGGGTACTCTTTCAATAAAATTACATTAAAATATCAGTGGCTAGACAGAAATGGCTGGATGAGCTGGACTCCTTTGATAAAAATTGATCCTTAACAGCTCTGGAAAGAGCGTGAGAGAGAAGGTGATACCTTTGCCCAGCAATAGCACATTATAGGCTAAAAAATATATCTAAAGGTAAAATATACTTACCTCGCTGTCCTCATTGATTTTGCCTTCCCACTCATAAATAGATGTGATTTGTGGTATCACATTAACACAGGCAGCTAATTTGTTCTTCACTAGACCGTGCCCAATAGTCTTGCCAACGTCTATGTTGGGGACAGTCACATATGCCACAGAGTATTTGTCTGGAAATTTCATTAAAAATATATAATATTAACCATTTGATTAAATTGGGGTTGATAAAAAGCAGCCAAAGTGGCCAGTGGCAGTAAATAAAGCTAATATGGAACAAACCACTTACAATTATTCTTGCTTAGATACATAAATTTTAAAATCAATAGGTATTATCATAGAAAACGGTATTATTTACTTTTTTGAGTTATGTTGGATTTGTATTGAATACTTTATTTTGAATAAATTCACGTTTAATAATATTTACTCACCCGCATCTGAAATACCAGAAGACATGTTAGCTTGAGCAAGTACTAAACAAGGCCTAAGAAATGAAAAATATAATGTTATTATTGACTTTTTATTTAAAGAAAATCGCATTTTATGCTCTGTAGAACACGATTTTAGTTTTTGACTTTTGACAGTGACATGCGCGCACGCTTTCTGACATAGAGAATAAGTCTATGGTTTGACAGCAGTGTGACTATCTCAGAAATAGCGAATCTGCCACGAAATGGTCGAAATTCTGCCAATTTGCCACTGTGACCCCAAAAATGCCAAAATATTAATTATGAAACGAAAAAAAAATGTTTTAATTAAATTTGTTTATTATATATAAAAAAAAATATTTATACGTAGTACAGCACTGGTTCTAGATGTCAACATTTGCGTCCAAACAATCTTCATTTTCATAAATAGACTTGGAAGACATCTTCTTTGGTTATTATTAAGGAAGAAACGTGTTGATTTAGAACCTATTCCTAATTTTCGTTTTGTTTAAATTGACCTGAGAGAATATTCTTTCGCACGAAGCGTTACACATCGGCAAACATAACAAAGATTTTGCGAAAATTGTAATATTTGGATATTTTGTAGCCCCATCCGCATCCAACATTTTTCCAACTGCTCCCCAAAATTTGTCTATACTCAAAATTGTGCTAGTTGTGCTACTTCCACCTGATTCTAACAAGTCTCTAACGCTGGTATCAAATTTAATTTGACGTAGTTCGTCATCAACTTTTTGGATATCTTTTTCGTCTACAATGTTTGGAAAATCCTTTACTATGTTTAATGTGGTAGTAAAATTTTGTAAACCACATGCTGTGGATCCAAGAACTGTAAGTCTTTTGAAAATAATGCTCAGTGGCAACCGTGACTTTAACTGAATGCATAGTTCAATCAAAAACGTCTGCATTTTTTGCATAAATGTTTGGATTCCAGGTTTTAAACTCACATCCACGGATAAGCGATCTATTTCTGTACTAACCTAAATAAATGTCTTTGAGAGAGAGGTTTGGCGGGAATGTCAAGATGAGTGTCACGCTCATTTTTCATTGGACTTTTAAAATTATTTATAGTGTCGTTTACTAAATAAAAACGCGTGATTTATGTAGTAAAAAGTGCATTCGGTGAATAATTCAAAAAGAACAGTGAAATATTGTAGCATAGTGGCCTCATCATGTCTTTACGCTAAACCGCTCCTTATCGTCCAAACGCGTAAAACGAAAGGAGTTAGTTTAGGTTAAGTTATGTTAGGATAAGTTAGGATAAATTAGGATAAGTTAGGATAGTTGTTTAATGAAAAAAAATTACTGAAGACTTGGCTGTATGGCGTACTATGCCTTTGCCTTTTCCACTCGCCCGAACGGAAAGAAACGAACCAAAAAAAAAAATGTCTTTGAGAGGCAAAAGTTGACAGTCGATTTTGATCAAATTGTATGTATCTGTGATCTCAAATACTTGTTTTCATGTAAAAACTCAAAAGGCACGTATACACTTGAAATGTCTTTGTATGCTCTGTGGACTATTGTGTGATCTCCTTGGAAAATGGTGGGTTAGCTTTTATTTACAATTTGCAATACATAACTAGTGACATGAAAATACAGTTTGCATATCTTATGGTCATTCAAACTGTTAAACAAGAACTCGGCTTGAAATATTTCGTCTTCCAAAAAACTGGGGCTGAATATATAGTTTAAGAGCATCCCACTGCTCTGTAAATTTTTTAAAACATAGCCAGCGAATTTCGTAATGCTTTAATATTTTATGCTTTCAGTTCAATGTATCTTGGTATTCGACAAATCCTCTTTGTCTTTTGCTGCTGTGTGAAAAGTATCCGTAAACATCCTGTATTATTTGATTAATAGCCCTTGGTATGGTGGTTTTACTAGCATGCGATACACACAAAGCAGTAGAATGACAGACTCATTTTATAAACATGCAATTAGGATTTACATTTTTTTGTTTTTTAAATAATCCCACCTTGTTCCCAAACATGACATTATTAGTGGTAAGGAGAGCCCAAACCACAGTATCTTTTTATATCAAGGTTAACATTAGTTAAAGCCCCGGAAAGTGCATCAAACAATATTGCGCATCAGCACCCTTCAAATCAACCAAAGTTAAAAATTTTTTTTTTACTTGCAGATTTTTTTCCGATTAATATTTAGTTACGACTGCAAGCATCGAAGTGATTGTAACATCTGTAGTCTCATCTATAATTAAGGAAAACATTGGTTTTCGCGTTATTTTGTTTACACATGATTTTAAATCAGCAAGCATCTCTTCTTCAAAATTAGGCTTCAAAACATTATACGTTACCGCTGCAGCTTTAGTCATCTTGCAAGAAAATTGTTTGGCAATTTCAGAATCATGAAAGCTTTTGGTTATTATTTCACTCAAATGGTCCATTTAAGCGAAAAGGTAAATTGTGTTCCACTAGCATAGCGCAAAAGTTTAATTCCGCCTTTTTAACTTCATCTCCCATTAAAGTGTTCTTAAAATACTGTTGAACCTGAAAAGTTTAAGAAATCATTTAGAAAATCTCTAAATAATTCAATGAAACATTTATACATACCTACTTACTGTAACGAATTACGTGATATGATATCATAATACTTACTGATGATTGTCCACTGTAGCCAACCATGTTCTTTTTATGTTTTTGAGAAGATGCATGTTCTTTTAGAGATGATAACTAGTTATTAATTTACAATTGCAAGCTTTACAAAAGGCAACATCCTGGTCACCTTTTGCCCTTGACAACCAAGATGAGAGCAGAGGATCTTGCTCCCACTCCGGTCTATAAGCACGCTCATCTTCTCTTCATTATTAGATAGAACAGAGCCACACCACTCACGAAACACAACACACCCAAAAAGAATAGAGGTATTAAAAGTCTGTTTGAAACAAGAAATAATAATGTATAAATACCTATAAGAATATGATACACATATATATCTATTTTGTTAGTTTATAATTCTATGATGCCTTGTTTTCCAACAAGAAACCGGGAGTCCCCGTCCGAATTGTCTATGAAACAGGTGTTGCCATTTCATGAAATCATTTTGACCTAATTACTTAAAAACCAATGCAATTAATTTGAAAAAGATGAATGCATCAAAAATTTAATTCGATCATTTAGATTTCCTTAAAATCTTTTGAATCCGCCAAAATTTGCCTCAAAATTTTTTAAATCTGCCAGAATCTGCCAAATTTTCTAAATCGTCACCATTATCTGCCACCATCAAAATTTAGGGGGCGAAATCTGCCAAAATGGCAGAAATCTGCCACAAATGGTCACACTGCTTGACAGTCTTGACGTTATTTAGTTTTTTTTGGGCGGGAACCTTGAAAAAGAGCGGTCGATTTCAATTTCTTTGAATATCTTTTTTAGTTATTTAGTAGTTTCTTTTAAATTATTTGTGTAATTGTAAATAACTTATTAAATCGTCGGTAACGAGGGGGGCGAGGATAACCCGCCCCAAAATCCTCCGAAGCGCTCACGCCCTGAGGACTATGGGAGTAGCGGATCTGGATCTAGCGGCGGCGGTGAGCGATTGCATGTACCATATTTTAAACCAAATTATAAACGTCTGTACCCGGAAAACTCCAGTAATACTGAATTTAAAGTTTTTGTGGAGAGTACTAATGGACAGGAGAAACTTGGAAATAAAAGTCCAATCTTTTTAAACCACATATTTACAACAAGTATAAAAGGTGTGACGGCAATTCACCGAGTAAATGCATTTAAAATTGCAGTCATGTTTAAACAATATAACACGGCCAATAACTTCATCAATAACTCAACTTTTCTGGATAAGAATTGCATGAGAGCTTACATACCTGCGACACAGATTGAGAAAACAGGAATTATTAGATTTGTCCCAACAAATTTATCAAATCAAGAGCTATATTCGAAATTGTCCTCTATATATGAAATTATAGCAATTCGTAGATTTACAAAGAAAGTTGGTCATGAACGCGTACCATTGCAGACAGCCAGCATTACTTTTTTATCCAACATATTACCTGACCACGTGCAATATGACCTCTTTTCATACAGGGTTTTTGAATATGTACCTCCATTGCAACAATGTTTCAAATGTTTTAAATTCAACCATTCAGCTAAAGTATGTAATGGTAAACAACGCTGTTCCATCTGTTCAGGGGAACACTTGTATAAGGATTGTGATAAACCTAACGAGATCAGCTGTGTTAATTGCAGTGGACCTCACTTAGCTATCTCTAAACTGTGCCCAATTAAGATTAAAAAGATTACAGAAAAGAAAAACAAAATTACTTATGCAAGTGTTACTCAAACTAAAACAACCAAAGATGATTTTCCTCCACTAATGTTACCTACTGCACAAAAATCTGTATATAATCGTGTAAATAAAAATGTAAATAAACCTATGCCAAAATCTGTAAATAATGTAAATATTAATAAGTCTACCTCACAGACTACACATATGGACGTCTGCCCCACTGACATCAAAACCCAAATCATTGGCAACAATGCTGTACTCATGGCCCTGGTACAGACATTGGTAGAATTGGGTAACAACAGTGATTCTTCACCTATAACCAATGCAACAATTAAGAGTATTTTAATTAAAAATCTGTCTCTTTAATGGATTTAAGTCCTCCTGGAACATCTACACTACGTATTGCGCAGTTTAACATCCAAAGTGCCAATAGTAAAAAGCCCCTGTTAACAAAGTTTTTGCAAGAACAAAATATTGATATCTGTTTACTCAATGAAACTTGGTTTAAGGAACATCACAATTTTAAAATATCTGGCTATAATACTCATAGTAAAAACTCAAAAAATGTACGAAATGGAGTCGCCATATTAATCAAGCCATTTCTGAAATATAATGTTATCAATACTTCATTCTATGAAGATATTCAGACAATTGCTGTTTCTATATCAACTGGAAATAGTAAATTAACTATTCTTTGTGTTTACTGCCCTCCAACTAATCGACACATAAGAATGAATAGACTGTGCAATATCATAACTGGTCTACCTAAACCTATATTTGTTAGTGGTGACTTTAATGCGCATCACATTGCATTCGGCTGTCTATGTACAAAAGGCAGAGGCCAAGATCTATTTGAAGTTATAGATAGCTGTGACTTATGCATCCTGAATGATGGCAGTTTCACTACAGTGAATTACCCTATGCGTAATCCCTCCGCTATTGACGTAAGCTTTACTAGTGCATGTATGGCTCCGCTATGTGAATGGTCGGTACATGACGATGCTATGGGAAGTTATCATTATCCAACTATCACGGAAATATCTTTAACTGTTGATAAATATCAAATGAATCCCCCTTTAGATAAATTCTTATTTAAAAAAAAAACCAATTGGGAAGATTACAGTAAATTATCTGAAATTGAATTTCAAAACTTTAGAGTAAATACAGATGAACCCCTGTCATCCTATCAACAGTTTTGTGAACGCTTAGATACTCTTAAGCAAAAAGTTATTCCTAAGTTTACTAAAAGTAGTACATTCAAAAGCAGACCACCAACACCATGGTGGAATGAAATATGTGAACGAAGTGTAGTCGATTCATACAACGCATTAAAAATTTATCGTAATAATCCAAGTATTGATAATTATATTAACTATAAAAGACTAGACGCTCTAAAGAAAAGAACCATCTCTGAACAAAAAAAGTTAGGCTGGAGAAATATCTGTGATACGTTTAATAGAACCACACCTATTAGTAGGATTTGGAATCTTATTAAAATGCTGAAGGGTGTTAAGTCAAGCAATAGATCTTACAAAGATGAATTTATACCTTCCTTCATAGATAAAATTACAAATAACAGTAACCTAATAGATGCAAGAAATTTAAACAGTCACTTTGAAAATAACAACAACAATCCAGATTCAAAATTTTTACTAGATACTTTTTCATGGTCTGAATTTATAAGAATTTTACAATCTAGACGTGATACAGCCCCAGGATTGGATGATTTCCCATATATTCTCATTAAAAAATTACATGACTCTGCTCAAAGAGTTTTCTTAGATATATTAAATGCACTTTGGCTTAAAAAAATAATTCCAGATTCATGGAAGACACAATGTGTTATTCCTATTCTTAAAGTGGATAAACCACCCGATCAAGCTAATTCCTATCGCCCCATATCTTTGTCATCCTGTCTTGGAAAAGTATTCGAAAATATGATAAAAACACGTCTTGATTGGTATATTGAATCCAACAACATCATTCCATCTGTACAGTTTGGCTTTCGTCGAGGGCGAAGCTGCGCTGATAGTTTTATATCACTGATCTCCGACCTGAAATATGCCAAAAATGTAAAATGTAATACAATTTGTGTATTCTTAGATGTTCAGGGTGCGTTTGATAGTGTTGACCCTGGTATAATGGTGGAAGTTATGTCCGGTTTGTGTATTCCAGGTGAACTGTGTAAATGGATCTATAATTTTTTAAATAATAGGACATTATATGTGAAGTTTAATAACAAACTACATGGCCCTAAAATTGCATCAAAGGGCACAATGCAAGGTGCCTGTCTATCACCTTTATTGTACAATCTGTATACAAGTGAAATATGTAAATATGTAAATGTTAAAAATGTAAATATTCTACAATTTGCTGATGACATAGTTCTATACAGTAGTAATCTAAATTTAGATATTGCTATGGAAAATATTAATAAGGCATTACATGAACTAGCAGGATATTACCAAAATAAACTACACTTAGATATCAATGCTTCGAAAAGTAGTATGATGGTTTTTGGTCCTGATAACCCAACTACAAATATTATATACAACAAAGAAATAATTAAAAGAGTAAATTTAAAGAAATTTCTTGGTGTTATCATTGACCAAAAATTGAATTTTGAGGAGCACATTAAGCATGTATCTAAAAATGCTTTAAAAGGCTTCAACATAATGAAATGTCTTGCTGGTGTATCCTGGGGTGCAGACCCTAAAACATTATCTATTTTGTACAAAGCAATAGTTAGAAGCCACTTTGATTATAGTACCATAGCTTATCTAAATAGTCCATATGCTCACAAATTAACTTTATTGCAAAATAAGGCTTTGAGAACTATATCCGGGGCAATGTGCTCTACTCCCATAAGGGCCATGGAAGTGGAGACTAAAATAATGCCTATGGTTTTGAGACGCATCCTACTAGCTGAAAGATATTGCCTTAAGCTGATATCTTCAAATAATCAACAAATTATAAGGAAAATCTTACCTCATCATATTAATGTATCCAGTCCTTTAACAGTTGCAGAAGAACTTCTGCACGATAACTCTCCACAGCTCCTTCGGATTTTGCTGGAAGTTATAAAAAAATATGATAAAGTTAAAAAGCACTGCCCATGGCCATGTTACTCCACGTCTTATTTAAGCATTATACATCCTATTCAGATCATAGATTGTACTATTGAGAATAACTCAGATATGTTAAGATTTCTATTGGAAAATAGAAAGTTTTACAAATTATATACTGATGGTAGTAAAGGTGATGGTTATGTGCGTAGTGCTGTGTATGACCCACAGATCCAATTTTCTCAAAGTTTTGCTTTGCCATGTTCTTGCTCAACATTTACAGCAGAATCCTTTGCAGTTTTACAGGCTTTGAAGCAAATTCCTAATGTAAATAGTTGTAAATACTTTTTAATAATTACTGATTCTTTAAGCTTAGTACAAAGTTTATCTTGTATAAAAATTCATTTCAAAACAAACTTTTTCTTATTCTTCATTAAGGAACTATTGTATCAATACTCAGTCAGAAATATTGAGGTTCATTTCATGTGGGTGCCCTCTCACAAGGGCATTACAGGTAATGAAATTGTTGACAGAATTGCTTTTGAGGGCATTAACCTGTTGGATGTTACGCAGACAATAGACGTACCTATTACTGATTATATATGCAATATAGATGAAGAAATTAAAGATTTATGGACAGACATGTGGAAATTGGACCAACTGGAGAAGGGCAAATGGTATGGAAGTATCCAACAGAGCATACCTACTAGACCTTGGTACGACACACTGAAGGAAACTGGTCGTGACTTCATAACCACCATAAACAGACTTCGTTTTGGCCACAATTTAGCACCATCACACCTTTCAAGATTGAAAATAATACAAAGTGATAGATGTCCGCATTGTGAAACAGACGAAATCGCTGATGTTGAACATTTGCTGTTGAAATGTCAAAGATTTTTGCTTGACAGACTAGTGCTTGCATCGGAAATCGATGAAATTTTTAAAAATAACGCTGAGCTCTCTACCCGCCCGCCGCCACTCACTTTATTATTAAAAGAAGTTGGAGCATATAAACCTATCTACAAATATATCAAGCAAACAGTTGGTAAAATTTAGTGCAACATCTCAAAAAAACTCAAAAAGTGCCAAGTGAACTAAGTAAAACTAAAGTGCTACTAAGTGAAGTGCAAATAAGACATGGCTTAAAGGTCTTAGAAACCAGGCCATAAAATTCCCAAAAAAAAAAAAAAAATTGACGTTATTTTGTTTAACATGGGCGATTTCAATGCTCATCATTATAGATGGGGATCAGAAAACTGCGACAACTTTGGCATAGGCTTAGTGGATATATTGGATGAGCTAAATTTGTGTGTGATCAATGATGGCTGCCCAACACGTAGGTCTACACCAGGACAAAATAACAGCTGTGTTGATTTGACATTCTGCTCATCTAATATAGCTAGTCTTTTTAATTGGAGTCGCTTGAATATGACCTATGGGAGTGATCACTATCCCATCATGATTGAAATCCCTTCCAAGACCCTCCCTGACAAAATTTCCCCCCCTTTGTTAAAATATCAGCTGAACTCTGTAGATTGGGACCTATATTCAAAAATTTTAGAGTTACGCGTCTCTTCTCTTCCATCCATTAACATTGAAACTGCTCACGGATGTTTTTCATCATTCTCCCATACTATATCATCTACAGCAGAAGATTGCTTTCCTCCAAAAAAACCGCCTAAGGGCAAAGTTCCATCCCCGCCGTGGTGGGATAGGGAATGCTCTGCCGTGATCAGGGCCAGGAATGAGGCAGAAAGGAATTTCAACTCTAATATGAACCTGGATAACCTCATTGCATTTCAACATATCTTGGCTAAGTCCAGAAAATTACTCAAAAATAAGAAGAGAGAAGGCTGGCGGAAATATTGCGATTCGCTGAGTCCATCCACCCCAGCGTCGGCCGTGTGGCGCAAGATCAGATTATTTAGGAATAGTTTAAGCCCTCCCTCCGGGAGCATAATAACCGAAGAACTGGGTAACCGGTTTCTTTCAAAACTGGCGCCAATCTATGTTCCCAATGTGAGCGAGTGTGTCACTACAGGCTGTCGGTTGGCATCGGATGATCCTCTGGATAGGCCTTTCACACTGGGAGAACTTAAATCGGTCCTCGCACATGTTAAGGACTCTGCTCCTGGAGTGGATGGATTCCCTTACTCTTTCATTACTAAAGCAGGTGATAAGACCCAACAATATTATCTGGACTTGGTCAACTATAGTTTTTCTCACAGTTATATTCCTCCTGATTGGAAGGTTCAAGTCATCATCCCTATTTTAAAATACGGTAAGGATCCCAGCGATCATTGTTCTTACAGGCCGATTGCTCTATCGTCCATACTAATTAAACTGCTAGAACACTTGATTAAAAACCGACTAGAATGGTTTGTAGAAAGTAAGAAACTGCTTCCACCGGCTCAGTTCGGCTTCAGAAAAGGTCTGGGTACAACTGATAGTGTGGCTTCCCTCACATCAGGGATCCGACTGTCCCTTAGCAGGGATGAGTCGGTGGTAGCCGTTTTCCTAGACATTTCAGCTGCCTATGATTCTGTTCTCCTCCCACTTCTCAGGCAAAAGATGCAAAAGCTGAGAATCCCGGTTAGGATTTGTCAAATCATATCCAGTATATTTTCAGATCGTAGCATGATACTCAGGATTTCTGGGGAGAACTCTGAACCGGGATCGGTTTGGAGAGGTCTCCCTCAGGGATCCGTGCTTAGTCCCATCCTATATAATATTTACACTTCTGATCTTCCTTCTTGCTTAAATTATAACTGTAACCTCCTTCAGTATGCTGACGATATTGCATTATTGGTCTGTGACAAGTCCATCGAGGATGCCGCCCATTCTATTAATATATCTCTGTCCTCGTTAAACCATTGGCTTTTAAATCACGGGTTATCTTTAAGTGCTCTAAAAAGTTCAGCAGTTATTTTCAGTCGCAAACGCCGTATCCCCCAAGTCGATATTAATATTGACGGCCAAGCTATCCCAATCGAGAATAAGGCTAGATTCCTGGGGGTTACCTTAGACTCCAAATTGACGGGAGTTGACCACATTGATAATACAGTAAAAAAATGTGAGGGCTCAGTCTCGGTCCTTAAGGCGTTGGCAGGTGTCTGGTGGGGTGCTCACCCTTTCACCTTGAAACTGGTCTATAATGCACTGATCAGAAGCGTGCTTGATTACTGCAGCTGCTTAATTGAGCCCTGCAACAAAGACGCTTTGCGTAGACTGGATTCTGTCCAGGCCAAATGTCTGAGGATCATTTCTGGTGCCATGAAATCCTCCCCCATAAACGCGCTCCAGGTTGAATGTGCAGAACCTCCTCTTTACCTTCGTAGACAATACTTAGCAGATCGCTTCATATCAAAAGTTTTCTCCCTATCGTCCCATCCTTTACTCCCCATTCTAGAACAAATCTACCTTTCTCTTAACTCATCTCCCTATTGGAACAATAAAACTATTCCATTGATGAATAGGTACAGAGAGGTTAAACTCCTCTCCTCACCTGTTTGTCAATACCCCACTCTCCCTGTCTTTTCTTCCGTATATGAGGTGATTTATTTTAGTCCAAAAGTTGTTTTGGGACTTGGTATCTCCAAAAATTCCCGGGACGCGAAAGGCGACTTTGATCGCGCCATTAAAAGATACTGGGTTGGTTGGAATTTATTTTATACAGACGCATCAAAATTGTCTTCAACAGGGTGTACAGGGATTTCTACATATTTCCAAAATTCCAAAATTGCTCTTTTATTCCAATGTCCTCCAGAGACCTCAGTATTTACAGGGGAATGTATCGGTATCTTAGAAGCCGTAAATTTTATTTTAACCCACAATATTAAAAAATCAGTCATTTTCTCAGATTCTCGAAGTACTATTCAGGCTCTAGCTCAAAACCAACTTAAATCTAAACTTCACAGCAAAATCATCTTTGATATCCTAAAATTATTATTTACGTGTTCGATCAATGGTTTAAACGTTGAATTAGCTTGGGTTCCGAGTCACTCGGGTATAGGTGGCAATGAGTGTGCAGACTCACTGGCAAAATTTGCTACATCTAACCCGGTCGATCGGAAGCACTACGTGATACATAGCTACGACTTACGGTCTGACACCAAACATAAGCTTTTCAACTCGTGGTCAGCAGTGTGGCAGGTAAGTTCGAAGCTCAAGGGGGTGTACTACGCCAGTATTCAACCCAGCATCCAGCGGAAACCTTGGTTTTCTAAATGTCCGAAATTGTCCAGAAGAACTGTTGCTACCTTGTGTAGACTGAGACTAGGTCACTGCTGCAGCCCAGTATTCCTATACAAGATTCGTGTTCGTGACAGTTCCCTGTGCGAATGCGGTCTTGATGATGGTAATCTGGATCATTTATTCTTCTCTTGTCCTTTAAATTCCCAATCTCTCGATTTGTACCATAACCTTTCCAAAATTAAAATCTCTCTTCCTATTAACTTCCATTCCCTGTTGACCCACTTTTCTCCAAAATTAATCCACCTCTTATCAACTTTTTTAAATTTAAATAAGGTCAAATTGTAGTTTGGTGTGTAGTATTAATAACTTTGTAAATTTATATGTTTATATTGTGTTGTTCTTTGTATATATATATATTAGTATATATGTTGTATAGATAGTAATACTGTTGTTTATACTATATGATAGTTAGGTACTCCTGTGTTGTCATATTATAAATATACTAGCAAACTACCACGAAGTTCAAAGTTCGACGGCTCGTCTGTCTCCACATGACATTGGCAGAATAGTCGATACCGGCTCAGTTGCCAAAATTAAAAAAAAAAAAAAAAAAAACTTCTGCTGTGTTTGTTACTTGGCCTTTTTAGTAACAGGTAATTGATCAATAGGAAACTATAAAAGCAAACCCTCTTTTGGTCCCTCGCTTATGCGAGTATTTTATTACAGTCGGCTTTCTTTAACTCGAAACTCTCTACAATTCAAAGTTATCACGAGTTCCCTACAAAATTTCTTTATATTTCGAACTAAATCAATACCTACAGTTTTATGCACTTGGTAATTTGAGGGAAAACATCATTGCTATATAACAAAACGATGCGATAATTCAAACTCACAGGCGTCCACTACTCGAGTTTACTCGACAATTCATATTTGCAGAGAAAAGGAGGCGAAAATATTGTAAGTAGGTACTTATTACATTTTGCTACAACATTGATATAATATTAAACAGATATGATATGCTCTAACAAATTAACCAAAATAAATGTGCCG
>JADWQK010000892.1:0-14083 GCA_017933935.1 Sesamia nonagrioides
AAATGTTTATATGTATTGAACTGCTTTCTGTGTCTGTCGTTTCCGATTCACTGTCGTCTGCCGTCATCATCATCATCATCATCATCAGCCTTTACTCGTCCACTGCTGGACATAGGCCTCCTTCATGGCACCCCAACAAGCTCGATCCTGAGCAGTTCTCCGCCAGCCACTACCAGCCACCTTTTTGATGTCGTCGCTCCATCTCGCCCAAGGGCGTCCTACGCTACGCTACGTCTGCCGTATTTATGACAAATAACTCGTCAGTTATTCGATCTTTATTCCAATATTCCTCTTAAAGCCATTTAACATGATTGACTTCCTTTCGCCAGTCATCTGGAGTTATTGACGCCATCAACTGTTTTTTATTGTTCATACTTGGTGGCCTATTCTCTTGCCTACTGTGATAAGAGGCGTTGTCCATCACAATTATGGAGTTGCCACAGAGTTGTTACATAATTAGTACCCAACATACCACATGTTGGGTACTAATTCTGTAAGCCACTTGGTGAAATTCTCAGAATTCATTTGATCATGGTAATCCCCCGTTTTGGTGTCTCCTTTAAACATTAAAAGGGCATTGTCAACAAAACCGCTTTCACTTCCCGCGTGAACTATTATCCATCGGCGGCCGGGGCTGTCGTTCCGTCTCACTCCATCGGTTGCTGTTTGCCAACATTTTTCTACCGTGTAGTGTGCGTGTATCAACGTTTCGTCGAGATAAATAACGGGTCTTTTGTTATTAGTTTATTATTTTGGTAGCATCGTTTAAATTGTTAGCCTAAATCACATTTAATTATTTTTCTTAACGTAGTTTCACTACCAGTATAATTAAGGTATACTTTTGAAGCCGCCAAGATTTTGCGCATTGTGGGTATTTCTCTCTAACATTTCTTAAAGATGTTGAAAAAATCCCGTCGAAATATTCCTTCTTTTGTCTTTTTCCTTTAGTAGTTCTCATTTTGCTGCCACTGGCTCTTGTTGACTCATCCTCTCGTCGCAATTTCATCACAGTATTTTTTGTAACGCCTATGGCATATGCCACACGCTCCGTGACTTTGGTAGAATTTTGCAAATATTTTTAATAACTATTAGCAGTTGCTTCAGTATTAAAATGTCCTCAGTAGTGTCCGAAGCACTTTTTAAAGCACGGTTTATACTTTCAAGAACTAACTTACAGTCCTCTTTCTCTTTAACAAAATAATTGTCCACTTTAATTAAAAATTTCACGCGCACGACTGTTAATTAATTTCTTACCCATTTTAACGAGTAACAGCTAACAAAACTAAACAACAAAACTCAAGAACAATAATAAAACAGGATAACAAAAGCAAAAAGCTAACAAAAATATTCGATGTGCGTAAGTGGGTAAGCGCGGACTGAACTTGCGAACGGTACCGACGGTACGAGTTCGCCTACGTCACCAAGATGGCCGCCAATCGCAATATCATCGTGCGAGAACTGAGTAATGTGTTCAGTCATTGAAAGATCAAATTTTCCTAACATTTCAATGCATTTTAAAAAATTATCATTGTTACGATCATATAATTTTTGGCTTTGGCCACGAAAAGCCATATTTTGTGTACATAGAAATTGGACCACATATATTATTCTTTTGATTACATCTTACCAGCGCTGCTTTTCAACCTTTAAAAGTTTTTGTTGAATATTATCAATATTGTTTTTATTTTTAAAAGCATAACACAAATCTGTCCATTTTTTATAATTATTGAAATGAGCAGAACTTTTCTCATGTCTGCTGCAATACAAAGCTAGATGTTGCCAATCACTAATTCCCTCGCAGAATTTATTTTTATGTTTTGTTTCAAATAGCTTGCAACAGAAGCAATAAACGGCATTTTTGGACACTGAATACAGCAGCCACTCTCTGTGTTACTTTTCACCGTTTCCTAAATGCCTGTCATAATAATACGTAGAAAATTTTCGTCCCGAAGTGTCACGCGGAAAATTATACTGTTTAATTTGTTTAATCGGATTTTCTATTAAATACTGGATCAAAGTAGCATTTAAAACTTCTGGCCAGAGTCCAGGGTCATCTTTGGAAAAAGTTGGTATTGGTGACGATAATTGTCTTGAAGGTGACGATGGTGTATCAGGCACAGGCACAGAGGTAACGTCGGCGGCATCATCTTAAATTAAAAACAGACGTAAATACATAATATTGTTCACATAAGTACCTACCTATCTCCTTGTCTGAATAACCTGATTTATTTATCTATGAATAATTTTTTATATTTATACAAAGTAGAGTGTCTGTTTGTAATATTAAAATAACCGCGTACGTAAAGTACATAAAACACACGGTACATAAAACAAAAATAACATTTTTACAATTTTGTCTGCCTGTTCCTTCCGTCTAAGCTCTAAACCGCCCCCTAATCAGCGAACACATTTAAGTCAAATGATTGCGACTTCAGTTGGGATCAGTTGGTATCGTTCGAGCCGCCCATTGTGGTCCGTTCGGTGCAAACGATCTCAACTGAAAGTATTGTTCGCCGCCCGATAAAATTGCCGAGAACAGGAAAAAAAAAACTTTTTTGTCAAAATTGAATAAATATCATTTTTTTAAATATCCCAATCAGAAGTTATATTTATTTGTGTAGAAAATTACATAAGAGGTACATACCACTGCATGAAGCGTCTTTTGAATCAGATTTAATAACACTTTCATCGATAACATGACTGGTTTCTGTCTCTAATGATTATGTGGAAGTGGATGGTAGAGCCGTAAAATATTTTTTAACACCCTTGCTCGTAAAGCTGATGTAATTCCACCGGTTTTAAATATGTAAAGCAGGCCATAACAAACGCGTGTTTTATCAAAGCAAATAATTAAGTTATAGTCCATAACAGCATTATTTTCCATAACAGCATTATTTTCCATTTCAAGTAATTATGGAACTGATCGCCGCCGCACGGCTCGCGCTGCGCGCTGTTCTATATTTGAAATGGCAAATAATAATACTAATGGAGGGAAAGCGACAGTGTGCATTCACAGATTGAGTTTATTTAAAATGAACAAAATATAAAATACTTCTTTTTCTGTTTCCTCGCAAGTGTGTTAAAAAACGTCGTACGATATACGTGCGTATTGGTTATAACATGCTCGGCTCAATTACACCCTCGCCTTCGGCTCGGGCTGAAATTCCGCCTCGCATGTTATAACCATCATTACACACTAATATCGTAATGTACTACTCTACTTTTTAGTTGCATTTTATTACGTTCTTCTTCTTGTTTTCTTTTCCTTATTAGATTCTGGTGACCAAATAATTTCATTTTTTTATCATGATTACTATCACTCATCGTGAAAACACGTTAAAACAATAAGTAACACACAAACTATTATTTTATTATAAAAATTCAATGCGCACCTTACACACACTTTCAATCAAAATTCAAATGATTGTTCAATCAATTGTTTTATTTTGGCTATCTCGTTCGTTAAAATCGGAGAATCGGCTCGACGCCTACTACTACGGTTCAAAATAACTAATAAGTACTTTGTTTGAGGTTCAAAAGAACTGCCGCCCTTTTAAAGTTGAGATCGTATGTAATGTAAACTAAAACCCTAAGCGTGAAATGAAACCATAAACGTAAATATTAATAAATATAATTATAAACATTGAGAGACTTGTTCAATAACCGTAATATAAGTATGTCTTGTTGTTTACAAGACCTATGTTGCGCCTATTGTACCTACTTACTTATCAATACACCACTACAAAAAAGACAATAATTTAGGAAACAAAAAATAATTTAGGTGGCAAAGGCGGCGCGGCGCCCCTATTGACTTGGCGCCTGTGTGCGCCGCACACTTCGCACACAGGGGCGGCGCGGCCCTGCTTGTACCAGGTATGCGTAACTGTCAACAACTTCGAGAATAGAGTTTCAAAACTTTATAGGAGTCGGTACAATATGGGCATTAGACATGGCTATATAAATAATAAATAGTAAGTTATTTTTTTTGTGTTACCTACTGAGCCTGGACTGGCCTCCCAAATTCAGAACTCTTCCTGCCTCGAACCAGACCCCGCTGGTTCAGCGCCGTTCTTCAGGCACTCATTGTGTGGAGACTTTTTGCCCAACATTAAAAGTCTTATCTTAAAACTTACCGAGCTTGTTCTGGCAAAGCGCAGGACACACGTTGGACCTCCGGGTGACCGTAGACCTGGTCTGTGTGATTGGTATCCTCAGAGCTGTCTGCAGGCCCACTGGGATCAGCTGTGAGCATATGGAGGTCCCCACAGGCCTCATACCTAGCCCTGAGAGGAGAGAAATGATAGAATAAGTGGACTGTACAGCATGCTAGTCTCGTTGTTAACGTAGAGTTTTTAAACAACACCCTATTTTAAGCAAAAAACGAAAAAATAAAAACAAATGAAATGTTTGTATCTATACTGATGTAATAAAATAAAGTTAAAAAACTAAAACCCAACTACGACAAAAAACGACGCTGAAAAAGTATAAAACAAGATTTTCAGAATACTGAACTGAATAAAGTTGCTAATGTAGTTGCAAGTAAATGGACACAGTAGTAATGTCATACAATACTATTCTGAAGTATGCAATATTCACTATGTAGAGATAAATTTTCATGTTTGGAAGGCGTAGTCACACGTTACATATACCTACCTATCGTAGCACCTTGACAACGTGTGACTACGCCTTTTCAAACATGAAAATTTATCTCTACATAGTGAATATTGCATACTTCAGAATAGTATTGTATGACATTACTACTGTGTCCATTTACTTGCAACTACATTAGCAACTTTGTTCAGTTCAGTATTCTGAATTAACAAAAGTTAAACTGATGAACTAAAAACTGGGTACTTGACATATTACATCTACACGCACATATAACAACATAAGCCCGAAGGCATATAGTGCAGAGGCCTTTTTATGGGAGATTTAGCCAGTTATAAAACTGTTTCCGCCTTCACCGCGTGGAGTTACTCCCAGCTTATGTCGTTTTCATTAGTGTATTACATATTCTAATAATGTTCACACTGCTCTACATTGCATAAAGCGATTCACAGTTCCCGTGATCCGCGCTTTACTCTTATCGCTCATATTTAACATCATTAAAACATTCTTGTAATTATGTACAAGCATAAAGCACTCGTGAAGCTCTTTCACGTGATACCAAACACGGTATATTTATTTTAATTTTATATTAACATAGAACTTTTGTCCGCTAGAGGGCGCAATACTAAATTTGGTGACAAGCTTTATAGCTCATAACTAACAGAATATCAAGGCCCTTCTAATGGTAATGCAGTGGTCTTATTCTGATAAGTAGTAAAGAAGCTATGAACGAAAGATGTGAATTATATGCAACCAGCCCATGAATACAGGTAAAGTCACACGCAAATGCTAGCAATATATATATATTCAAAATGTACAAGTAAAGGGCTTTCAAATGATACCAAACACGGCATATTTATCTTAACTTTAGTTTTTTACTCTGTATGTTTTGTCCGCTAGATGGCGCTACAGTAAATTTTGTGAAACCCCATATAGCCTATAACCAGCGGACAATTAAGACGCTTCTAATGATATATCGTTGTCGAATTCTGATAAGTAGTTTAGAAGTTACGAGGAACAGATGAACATACATACATACATACATACATACATACATACATAGCTGTCAAATCATAACCCTCCTTTTTGCTTTGCCGTAGTCGGGTAAAAGCTGAAGAGTTTGTTTGTTTCTTTGAACACGCTAATCTCAGGAAATAATGGTCCGAGTTGAAAAATTCTTTTTGCGTTGGATAGCCCATTAATCCAGGAAGGTTTTAGGCTACATAACATTACGCTACGACTAAAAGGAGCGGATAGCGGTGACCGAGCGGCACAGTTCGTTTTGCTAATAAAACATTGTTGTTGCTAAAGGAGGTCTTATAACCGAAGCTAATAATTTTCAAAACTAATAAATTTCAACCTTTTTTGAGTAAAACGAGTGTTCACGGAGTTCCTTGCTTATTCTTCTCCATTTTACAGGTACATGCAACGTAATTTTTTGTTTATGATAGTTTGTTCAGAATAAGCAACTGAATCGATTCCAAAAAAATTACACCATGTTATTATTTCCCAAATGTGGCCACTATGCTACTATATTTCAATGTTCTTTATAAATTATTCGCTGAATGCAATTTTTTCTACATAAATCACGCGTTTTTATTTAGTAAACCACACTAAATAATTTAAAAGGCCAATGAAAAATGAGCGTGGCACTCATCTTAGCTTTCCCACCAAAACTCCAGACTGGTTGTCAATTTTTCGGGACTTTTTTTTTAATTTTGGCACCACCCGGTTTGTGCATTGGCCACAGACTATACTTTCGGGACTTCTGAGTACCCGCAGAGGCGGTGCAAGACCTAAAATTGCTGTGGGCAAGACAAATTTCGCGAGGCCCTGTTCTATGGCGATCTATAGACGGATTTTATACACTGACGGACTCACATACTGCATCAAAGTTCAGGATTACTTTGAAATGATTTTTTTAAATAAGTATGCAAACTTTTTAGGTTAAATTATATAAATATGGAGAGACTGGCTTTTAATCTTAAAAAAAGCAAAATTAAAAAATAGAACTGCAGTAAAACCAATGAATATCCGGGAAAAGAAAATTTACTCGTAGTATCAGATTTGCGTGTTATTTAAAGAACTTTAAATTGATTCGCAGTGATTTTTTGTCAATTGAATTATTGTAACCAGCAGAAGTGTTTGGTTAGTTTTTTAACTCATCGGGAGTTTTTGAACCATAATATGGATACTTCGCCCGTACAAGCGGCTCAAATTGTAGCACTGGTGCGGGAGGGCTTGGATCAACGGACGATTGGTAGAAATTTAAATTTAATTAAATTTTATTTATATTTCCAGTCTACGGTTTCTAGAATAAACAGAAAGTTTGTGGAGACAGGTTCTTATAGAAGGAGATGTGGTACAGGCGGGACTCGAGGTCGTATTATTAGATGGAGATGACAAAACCAATAAAGTGATCTATGCATCGGTAAAATATCAAGTTAACATACACTTCTGGACATATCTATTGGACCACCTTAGAGTTTAGGTTTCGATGGCCCCTACCGAAATATCATGGCTAGATTGAACAAAAACTATTGATGCAGTTTTAAACCTGATACATTTTACCATCTTTTTCGATCGTATTGTTTTAAATTTGAATTCAGAATACCATACGACATGGAGCTACGCCTAACAAGTCAGATATGCGCCTTGTTAAAGGCAATTGATTTTTGAGTAAAAAACATGTTTTATCAAATAAAGGTTTAATTTAATAACGCTTATTGCCTCCATGGGCATGTACCATAGCTCTCATACAATTAGGCATAGAGGTTAATCAACCGCTCTATGAAATTTTGAGGGATCATCTCCCATTCCTCTTCTATGGCAGTTTTTAACTCCTGCATCGTCTGGGCAACTGCTGACGAGCTCTAACACGTCTTTTTGCTCGTCCCACATGTGCTCAATGGGGTTCATGTCTGGGCTTCTGGCTGGCCAGTCCATAACTGTGATGTTCACATCCCGAAGATATTCCCTGACAATGCCAGCCGTATGGGCTCTTGCATTATCATGCATAAAAAGGAAATTTGGGCCTACATAGTCCGCGTATGGTATCACCTAAGGTTCTAAGCACTCATGAATGTACCTTTCAGCATTTAATGTTGGCAGCCGTGGTCCTGTAACAACCTCAAGTTGAGTTTTGCCACTCGCGGATATACCGCCCCAGACAGTCCATGAACCACCGCCATAAGCAACCCTCTCTTCAAAGCAGCATTGTGCGAAAGGCTCTCCCTTACGTCGGTAGACCTTCTTCCTTCCATCATTGCCATGTAATACAATTTCAGACTCATCCGAAAAGAGTACACGCCTCCAATCTTGCTGTGTCCGATTTAAATGAATGCGAGCGAAATGAAGGCGCGTTGTCCAGTGGGCTCGCGTTAGTTTGGGCCCATTAGCTGGCTTGTGTGGTACCATATCGCGTTCTTTTAACCTTCTCCGAACAGTTCGAGCGCTCACAGATACTCCGTGGAAGTCGCGAAGTTGGTTTTGTATCTCAATGGAGGTAAGGTGACGATTTCTCAAGCTGGTCGTCACGATGAATCGATCCTGCCTTTCAGTTGTGACCCGAGATCGTGGCCTTCCTTGGCGACGAACAAAGCCGCCAGTCTCTAGGTACCTCCGATAAACATTTCGGACCGCAGATCGACTTAAATTAAGTTGAGCACTCACATTTCTTTGGCTGTGTCCGGCCTGAATAAGTGCCACAGCTTGGGCGGCGACTTCAGGTGAAGTATCCATAGATTATTGATAGAACCTTACCTTAATGTTAAGAATAAGTAATGTTTGTTGCAAAACCAAAGATATCAATCACTTTTTCAAGAATTAAATCCAAGTAAACCAATAAAGTCAAGTTTTCTTAGTATTCGATTGTTTGATTATCAACAAACAGGCTCTAAATTGTCTTTTGTTTCTTTAAATTCTCTGTTCGAAATTCAAAAAAAAGACTATTGAATGAAATCGTGAATATGCCAGGTTAAAACTGCATAAAAACTTTTTGCTCGACCTAATAAAAAATTGTAGCTAGGACCAAACGAAACTGAAAATGCAAGGTGGGCCAATAGATGTGTCCAGAAGTGTATTTTAAAACATTGACATTTTCTGATTTTTTGAAGGGATATTGCACCAAAGCATAATGTTCGTCAATTAATCCAATGCTGTTGCTTAATTTTGTGTAGGCTGAATATGTTTGAAAAAAAAAATACTTTTTTAGCTGTAAAGAACTTATAATTAATAGAGCAATCAATTAAAAAAAAAAAAGTTTTAAAGAAAGTAAACAAATAAAACAAGGGAATCACCGCACTAATCGTCGGCCGCAAGGATTTACTCGCGGTAGTTACGCAACGTAAGCAAATGTTGCCAGACTATAAAAATATATTTCACAACAAAATTGTTGCTTTTTTTAATTTATTTTTGGGTTTGATGCTTGCAAGCTTGCTTGCATACAATATTTGAAGGCGAGGAACCTTGTACCGCGAGTTAACGTTTAACAATTGTCAAAGATCTAGAAATGACAGCCGGAACCAGTGGCTTAACGTGCTTTCCGGTGCACGACCAGACCAGTGCAAATATTCATATTCATGCATACAAATATTTGCACTGCGTGGGGATGGAACCCGCGTCTCGGAGGCTGTCACATTTCGAGCTTAGTCTAATACATAGTAAAGCTGTAGAGTGTGTTTGTATGTTTATTCGATAATTCTGGAACTACCAGTTTTTGAAACTAAATCAAAATATCTTTACAAAGAAACAAGCATATAAAAACAAAATAGATCTATAATCACGAATACAGGATCCAGATATGAAAATTAACAAAAATGGCTCTCTTCGCCTTCTTGAGTATCCAATCTTTGACAACTCTAGTCACTTTTTAATTGAAGGAACTTTAATTAGTTTGTATATTATTTTTCAGTTTTAATTTATTCTTAATTTAGTTTTAATTTTTTTTTGTGTACTTACGTAAATAAATATTCCGTATTCCATTGAGTAAACGTCCAAAATCTAATGACGTTTTGGAAAAATCAAATATTTCTAGCCAAGAATCAAACACATTGATTAGGTAAGAAATAAAACCTGCGTATAACGTTTTTTTTTTTATTATACCTTTCAAAAGTACCTCTAATAAGGTTCAAAATTTGGGACGTACCTAATTTATTTATGTACACTTTTCGCACAAATAAACGTACAAAGGTGTACTTAATGCCTGCATTATCTACCAGTCAACCATGTAATTAATGACATACGGGAAACTAATCAAAAGTAATATTTGTACCGATTCTCTTGTTAACAATTTACCCCCTTTTTTTGTTAGGATGGGAAATCATCAAATGACTTCTCCCGCTCTGGGCGTGTCAGACTTTTACTGACTAAAACCAACCCGTGTTTCTTCACTTGCCTGTGGGACGGCCAGGGCCACGGTTTCTTGTTTAACCAACCCGCACCCCTGACCCAGGAGGCATCGGTCTTCGTGGACCCCGTCACGATGTGCTGACATCTCTTTGAGGCGCGCGTGAAACACGACGCGCCGTCGACTCGGGCCTGGTCCTTACCGAGCGGCGAGCTGCCCACTGTTCACCGCCCGCAGGCCCACGCCTACGGTGGCTGGGAGTTTGGTGTCATCTCCCGACCAGGGCGTCTCCTGCGGCGGCTAGTGGCGTGAGGGCGCTGGGATTCCCGTTGCCTCACGCGCTTCGCCTCCTCCTTTGCCAGCATTACTGCTTCGCAGAAGGAGGTGACGGCCTGCCATGCACTCTCGCTCCGGACCATGGCCTACACCAGGGTCGGACGCGAGAGATCGCCGCCGATCGCCGCTACGAGGACACGGCGGTGCTCTACCCAAGCCGAGCAGACCTCCACCGTATGCTCCACCGTGTCCTCAGGGCGATCCACACAATGGTAACACCCTGGCGTTTCCTCCCGCCTTATACGGAACAGGAACCTCCCGAAACAACCGTGTCTGGTGAGGACCTGCGCCAGGCGGAAGGTGAGGGCGCCGTGGCGCCTCTCTAGCCACTCCTCAAAGAGGGGACTTACCGCCGCTATTGTGGCGTGCCCAGCACTGGGTTGCGACAATCGCACTCTCCATGTTGCCATGAGATCCCGCCGGAGCTCTGTCCGCCGTACCGCAATTTCTCGCGGCAGCGGAGTTATGCAACGGCGTTTTGCCTCCTCTCGCCACTCCCAACAATTTACCCCCTTAGGTATTCATAAACGTTGTTTAAAGTTAACAAATAAACCCCTTGTTTATTCGAAATTGATGAACGATGATTAAAGTTAAGTGACGTGCAAACGTCTAAAATGTATGGCTAAACAATCGGTAATCACTAGTTAACATAAAGCAACGTTTATGAATAAGGGGGTATCTCGTTCAAAATTTAAGTTCAGTGCATCTCTTTTCTTTCTATTTCGTTAAGAAAAGGACAGAAGATAAAATGTTAGTTTAGACCTGTCAAATTAATTAGTCCGCTCCTGACGTAAATTGACGAATTTTTGGTCGCCATGTTTATAATCGCGTCTATACTGTCTATGGAATAGGTTTTTGGCGGGAAGCCAAGATGAGTGCCACGCTCGTTTTTCATTGGACTTTTAAATTATTTATAGTGTTGTTTACTAAATAAAACACGCGTGATTTATGTAGTAAAATGTGCATTCATAAAGAACAGTGAAATATTGTAGCATAGTGGCCACATCATGGCTTTGTACCAAATCTTCATCCTAGTGTCTTTTCACGCGGGAAACGAAAGAAGATAGGTTTAGGTTACATTAAGTTAGGATAAGAGATAGGGGATAAGTTTTAGGATAGAGTTACAAAAGTTGAAAATTAATTACTGAAGACATGGCAGTATAGTCTCTGACCTTAGCCTGTTCCAAATGAACAAATAAAACCAAAAAAAAATGTCTATGGAATATCTTAATTTTGCAGGTTTAAACAAAATGTTATCTTCTATCCTTTCTTAATGAAATGGAAAGAAAAAATATACATAACTAAAATTATTACTGGTTGTGAACAAGAGAATCGGCGCCATTTAAAAACCGAAAATTTGTGAAAAAAACCAGAGGGTGGAGATTCCGTTTTTTTCACAAAATTTCAATTTTCATATATTACCCAGTTATTATATCTTAACTGATTAATATTTCAAAACGGTAATCGTTGGTTCTCAAAATCACTCTGTACAGTTAGCTATTCAAATCCCACAAGTGTCATTTTTTGCAGTGGTTCCTAACCTTTTCAATGTCACTCCCCCTGTGAACAAGTATGAGGTGATTTTTACCCCTAGCTAATTTAAAATAATTAAAACCACACAAATCGAACAATAAAATAAAATATGTTTATTATGTCAGAAATTGCACGTTTAGGTAACTAGTAAAGTAATAGAGAGTGTCCATGGCGTTTCTTGCCCGCTCTTCTCCATAGGTCGTCATAAGTCATACTCTTTGGAATGGGCTAGCTTCATCTTATTGACTGACCGACCTTCTGACAATTCAAAAGTGCCTGTAACTGGTTTATTTGAAATAACTAATGTGAAGGTTGAAATTGCTTTGCATTCGCAACTTTGACAATAAGTATTTGGTTCGGTTTCACTTAACGCGCATCTCATATAAATAACCTATTATTTTGGTTTATTGCTATTTTAATACTATTTCGTGCCATCCCGTGTCGAATCTCATTTTTACCCCTGCGGGGATAATTACCCGCAGGTTAGGAACCACTGGCCTAAAGAGTCAAATAAAAAAACACAGTTGGTACCTAATTGTTTCGTTTTTTTCCACGTTATAGCGAAAATAACTAGGTAGGTGCTTATCATATTTAATAGTGATAAGCGCAAGATTTCACGCGAATGAGAAATGTTTATTGACAAGAAAAATAACGTGAAAGATTATCTTTTATCTTGCTATGATCTGCCGGTGTTACATGAAAACGGTGTTTCTATTTACAAAAAAAATATGAGAACTGAAAAAAATTAAGTGTATTATTAAATAAAAAAATTAATACCTACATTTATTCAGATTTTTTTTACTATTACCTAAGTCTTTGATCAGTGTTGGGTCTTGTGCTACCGTATTCTACAGTAGCATAGATTTTGTAAGAGAGTAGTATATATAGTTATAGGTAACTAGTGTATTTTTATTTATACCTATAACAATAAATAAAAAAAAATGCTGAATGCTTTAAATGATTTTAAGAATATTTTTTGGCAAAGATGTATAAACGGGAAAGCTATTTTTTACAAAAAATGAAAACTGGGGAAAGAAAAATTAAGTAGGTACTATAAAATAGTTCTAAGTATGCTCATTTATGTTTAAATATTTTTAGCGACTTAGCGTCTCGAAAAATATTATAAGTACCTACCTATGTAAGTAATCCGCTGTTTCTGAAAAAATAATCTAAATAATAAATAAAAAAGTAACTTAATTTACAAAACAAAAATAAACAACTATCACTACTTACCCATCACAGCTCTTCATTTCAACACAAAGAAAAAACACAAAACACTCACAAAACGTCACATTAGAAAGGTAAACCAAAATGGCCGCATAAACAAACTGCCTTTTTACGAGGCAAAGAACAAAAGCTATACAGCCAAGTAAAAACCTGCGTGACACAAGTCTGCACACAGGTTGCTTCTGGCAGACACTGACGGGACCCACGGTGTGGAGTCTTTCCTGAACTGAGTCAGATATATCCTATTCAGTTCCCCTTTATCATATTTCAATTGCAAAACCACTTCGGGAATCTCTGCCCGTCTCGTTTCTGCGTCAATTTCTTGCGATTCTATTGGCTCGGTTTCGGGGCTGGTGGCTTCTGATTGGCCGAGGGTGGCATGCGCTACCCCTATGAGGGCTACGCCCACAAGTAGGGTGAATAATTTCATCTTTCCCATCTGAAATCAAAGGTTTTTTTTATTAAGTTTTTGTTGAGATTGAGGGTTTGGTTGAATAACGATGAAGTGATTTTTTCTCAAGGTTTTCAATTGCGAACATGTTTTTTGTGAGACCTACAATTTTGTTGGAAAAATCTAGATGAAAGTTTTCATTTTCTTCAATTATATGGTACTAGCTTTCCGCCCGCGGCTACGTCCGCGTGGAGTTCGGTTATATCGCGCTTTTTAGATTTCCCTCGGGAACATCAAATTTTTCCGGGATAAAAAGTAGCCTATGTCCTTTCTCAGGGTCTAAAGGTTGTCTATGCCAAATTTCATCAAAATCGGTTGAGAGGTTTAAGCGGGAAAGCGTAACAGACAGACAGAGTTACTTTCGCATTTATAATATTAGTATGGATATAGTATGGATGGATGGATTTATTTATGGTAAAGAGACTGGAACAATTTGCCAGCGGTGGTGTTTCCGTGGGACTACAATTTGAGTGTCTTCATGAGTGAATAGGCTCTTAATAAACTAGTCCGCTTTACCATCATCGATTGCGTCACTGCTGACCATCAGGCGGGATTGCGGTCAAGCGCTAGTTTATAATTTA
>JADWQK010002446.1:0-14134 GCA_017933935.1 Sesamia nonagrioides
AATATGATAAATATTTACCTAAACAGTAGTACTTACTTGTGGTAATTATTTAATTTCCCTGAGGGGTCTATAGTTAGAATCCTGATCCGTGAAATCTTCAATAGAAATTAGCTGTATGAATTTTGTCTAAATTAATATACTTATCTAGATTATATCTCAAGTCTCAAGCGCATACTTAAATAAAGTAACTATGTAAATAGTACCTACTTTGTCATAGTCACATTTAAAGAAGTAGGTGTACAAAAATAAATGATCTTTATATTATATCGAAACAATTGTGTTATCACCTATACCAATTCAATACCGGTATTATACTGTAAATTTTGGGATGTTACCTAAATATATTGCACGGCCGCTTTTTTATAGCTATCCGTACTTGGTCGGGTTATGTAGGTTTTCGATGCTTCGTCAGTATTATAATTGTTTTTCTTTAATTACTGAATTTAATGACATGAAATTTTGCATGTGAATAGTTGAATGAATACACTAATTATTGGCATACATTTTACCATGCAATTCCTTTAGAATGTCGTGATATTTGACTGCTTTGTAAACAGCGATCTATTCATGGTAAATTGTCCTATAACTCTTTAATTACTAAAGCAACATCATTGATACTTGGCAACATGTTGTAGACACTTACAAGGTTTGTATAAACGTGAAAATCTAGACCCCAAAGTGCATACTTTAAGAACTACGACCTAAAAAGCGTGTTTTACGTTTATATTTTTATCTTTTTAGCCCTACGATTTTTTCTAAATCTGTTTTGTACACAAATATGCACAAATTCAAAACAACGTATGTAAAAATCTACAGCTCTCTATGTAAGCGCTTTATATGAAAACTAGCTAATGGCCAAACGTTCGCGCAGCGGAAACTTAAATTTCTCCGAAGTTTATGCATGCACAAATTTTATTCATACATACACAATTACACACAAATTTTTGGACACATCTCTTTTTTCTAAAGTCAATGGATTAAAAAAAGTTCCGCCAGGACAACGTTCGCCCAGCGGAATCAGTTTTTGGTGAATTTCTCCACAATGGCTGCATGCACAATTTTTTTTTTACCATACACAATTACACGACGTCATACACTAAATATCTGCATATTAAAAATCTTTAAATTCAACAACATTCCACTGCGCGAACGCACACTCAATCCGCATGTTCAAAAACGGCGGAAGCTTATTTACTTATTCTTGCACCTATTATAACGTAGGGCTGTAGGCAAATATTCTTCTATTCAATAGTGCTTTCAATGTAGTGTTTGTGCTGGTAATTCAAATGCTCTCCGTGGTGTCGGCGCAAGAGCGTAGCGGTAATCAGCGGGCATTGGTGCGGGTATCACTGTGAGCACAGACTCCAGCTCGACGGCCGCCGCCAGCACTGGGGCAGCGCACCATTGCGGCGTGCTCACAATCACTTGTACCACAAATCATTGAACACAATTAACACTATTCTTTTTTTTTTTGTATAAATTATATACTGGTGCTTGTCCGCAATCACCTGATGAAAAACTTGGTGATGCAATTGTTGTTGGTAAAGGCGCTTCGGTTTATTGAAACCCTATTTCACTCAAAAAAACTGAGTGAATATTAAAGGAAGATGGCTGATGAGCGAGGTGATGCAATGTTGCACATCACACATCGCAACACAACTGCTCAGACCCGTCCTCCGTACGGCTTCACCAGACATCATGCCGGAACACGACGAATCGCTTGGCGGCAAGACTTTGTCTGGTGGGTGGTAACTTCTGCCGGCAGCCGATGTTATGGCCTACCACTGAGATAATCAAATTAATAACATCGTTTCATTTTTGTTTATTGTTTGAAGAAAACATAGAGTTGTATTTTAAATGCGATTACTGCAAAACCCGTTTCATTATTTGAGATGTTAAAGCCGATCGATTTTGTAAAAATCTCACTATGTAAAAGGAGACGGGCGAATGTTCATACAAAGTTGGGCCTGATTGGACAGCCACGATTATTGCATTAAATCATTTCAATATTATTACTATTTAAAAAATAAAACTTTATTTAGCATGGCAGATACGGAGAAAAAAGAAATAGGGTATTATTAGCTTGCACAAAACTAACCTCATTTGCTTTTTTATAAGTTTTCTTACAAGCTGTCAGCGCTCTTATGGTATATTTAAGTAATTATTCAGACTTTTTTGTAGACTAGATTTTATCAGAATGTATTTTTATGACATTAACAAATCGTGAGTGTGGTTTCCAAAGGGCCGGCGGCGCTTAACTGCATATTAAATGTTACAAAGAAGGAGGTTAAAAAAGAATTAGGAAAACCATTTTTACAATCTGATTATAGAAAAGAGTAAGCAAGAATAAAAATCACATTTCTCTTACATCGATTTATTAATCACATCCAATTCATCATATACAATTTTATTAATGCTGGCAAAGGATGCGAAGCTCGTGAGGGAGTAGGACTCTCAGCGCCCTCACGCCTCTAGCCGAAGCAAAAGACGCCCTGGTCGGCAGACAATATCGAACTCCCGGCCATCATAGGCGCTGGTATGCGGGTTAAACAAAAAAAAAAAAAGAATTAATAAATAATTTATTTAAAATAGCCTGAGCATCAGCACTTTTTGAACATCGTTATTACATAAGACAGTCCCCCAAAACGCCCACCCATTGACACTTCCTAGTGCTTTCGCTGGAAAAGCAGCGGAACAAACTCCCCAGCAACACAGCAGTCTGTTTATATATAAAAAAACTTGAGTTTATACAATACTATGTAGGTATAGTAATGAAGACGAGAAAACACAACAAGAATGAAATTATTTATTATATACCAGCTAGTCACGCCAAAATACCAGTCCCTTTACCTTAGACCAAGAAATTACAGTAATATTGTTTTATAGCCTCTCTTCCATTAAAAGAACTGTCAACTAAAATATAATTAAATATGTTTTTGAACTAACATGTCTTGATTTAATTCGACCTCTCAATAGCCAGCAAGAATGAGTGTATTTTGACAGTTCTCTTAGTAAGTTACTGTCCATATTTCGACACACTTCTATTTCAGATCTACCATCTTCTCGTATATGCTCAGTGAGCACACACACACACACGGCTAGGTCATATTATGGTGAGCAGTGCTCACTGTTTAATTTGGTAAATACCTAAAGATACTTTTATTAAATCACTATGTGTGAGCTGTGGAAAATCATTTAAGTTATCATTTTGAACATTTATTCTAGAAAAATCAGCCCTATGTCGGTTTATATTATAAATGTATTTATCCTGGGGGTAAACTGTTGAGTGCCCTGTGACACAGCTACGTCGGTGGTAGACTGTGAAGTTGTACCATCATATTCACTTGTTAAATCTACTGCTGCTGAAGATCCAGATGATCCAGTCATAAAATGATGAGCATTTCTATCAGCTCTCACCCAGCAATGATGACATATGAGAGCTAGAGCTCTTGAAATCTGGAAAAAAAATTATATCATGAGTCTCTTTCTAAAAAAAGTAATATATACATCACTCAGTAGTCTGTAAGCAATTCTGTAAGACCTAACTTCTTTGCTAGATACTAATTTAAATGTCCATGCTAGTAATAATTAATTATTGTTGATACACTGTTTGTTCCGTTCCTACAGACAAACCATGAAAATGGTTTTGTGCTTTTATCTCAATGTATTGTGCACTAGGTTAAGAAAATAAATAATAATAATAACGCAAATCTCTTCAAATCTACACCTTCAGGAAATAAAGGCTGCAATATAATTATTTGTGTTTTTTTACAATGCCTAGATATACATACTACACTAACATTTCCATATATTTTTTTTCTCATGAATGTGACACTAATTTACAAAAATGATTCTTTAAAGCTGACTGCTATTTCAGAGATTAGTATGAAAAAATAAAAAAATAACATAGTAGTATACATAGATTACCCTGTGGTAGTATAAAATACAAAACAACTAAACCTAATAAAAACTTACAGTCCGAGGCAATATCCATTCAGAAATGACTGCATGAATTCTTCTTTCACGTTGGGTGTTAGTGTGCAATGATTGAGATCTTGCCCGCAACACTGAACACACACTTGGAGATGTCCAATCATTGGAGATGGAAGTTGCTCATCTGTGCCAAAGGCATTCACAGCTAAATCTCTGCATCCTTGGTAAATGTGATAAGATCTATTAACCTAGAACAATATTAGATTATTATTTACAGCTTCCACAAATAATAATTACAGAATTATGATGCAGAACATTGATTATATTCTTTGCACAAAATAAAAAACTGATAAAACTGTATCTTTCAGAATTGCATCACTTCTTACTGAGATCATGCTGATACTAGGATTATAGTACTTATATTGATGTTTTCATAAAAGGTCATTCAATTTTAATATTGTTTCATTGATTTTGTTGAATTCTTACAAGTAAGTTATATAAAAAGAACTATCTTCCGTAATTGATAATCAAACCGTAAATCTTACTTGGAATTCGAATAAATCAAGTGCATTATAGTGTATATTGTGTAGTATTTGTGTAGTATATTGGAATATTATTAATGAAACTTACTTCAATAATATACTTAGGTAAAGGTATCCTGGTTGGACTCTACTCGAAAAATATCACAACGTGAAGTTTTAATTAAATACATACGTTTTAAATAAATACTTACCACTTGAGGTGCAATCCATTGCTCTTTAACTGAAAGAATGCTTTCCGCTTTTATTTGTCGTAACTCGATAGGATACAATGAAGACGTTGCACGTTGGTCACTCATTGTGTTGTTTCGAAATAAGTCGAGTAAGGAAGATATCAAAGTCCGTTGTGAGAAATGCGTGGATCATCCGACAAAATAATAACCGTCAGAATCCTAAATACGTTGCCAAAGACGCAAAATAATATAAAACGACAAAAAAATACAACAAAATACAATATCCACTACGGCAAGTTCAAACCCGGAAGGGAATAATTTTTGACGTTTGGCGTCACGTTGTCACACTTGTCACGAGTTTACTTTGTTGCCTGTATAATAAAAAAGTTGAATTGATTATTAAATCGATCTGTTGATCAATTTCTTTTAAGATGTTTTTGTAAATAAGTAAATAATAGGTAATATAATTAAGACCTTATATTAAAAGATTTTCTAAAACGAATCTATAGAAATGTACTGATTCATTTTTAATTTTATTTTTGTAATAATTTGATTTATCGATTAGAACTTATTAATGATTCGCATTTCATCTGGTAACATTGTTGAAAAGTGAAAGTAAAGAAAGTCAGTATTATTTCATTAAATATTATCTTTTTTATTCTGACTAATCCAGAATTAGTAATAAATGATTGAAAACAAAAAAATAAATGAAAATTATTGACAAATAACTCATTTGTGTACAGTTCAGGCCCAATTTCGCCCGTCTCCTTTGGGTAAAGTGAGTTTAGAACGAGTTTCAATAGTAACTTCTTACAGAGAGATGGTTACAGAATTGCGCTGCAGGTCTTGATGCAAATCCAAACTGCTAAAAGAAGAGAACAGTGAAATTAAGGCCAAGGCCATTTATACTTGTTTGCATATTTTCAATTTTTGTGGTTTCGCAATTTACATACAGTGAGTATTCCTTATTTCATTTCTATTCATCTATCAACCATCAATAGACATTGAATATACAGGTAAAAATAAAATTTGCTAGAGATGCTCTTTATTTCTAGAGGGTTTCGAAGGCCAGTGATAGAAGTACGGTTGAACGGAACTTTGTTAGAAGTAGTAGACAACGTCAAATATTTAGGATTATGGCTGGATAGGGGTCTCCGATGGAAGAAGCATATTGATGAGATCCGTGAGCGAGTACTTAAATTAATTAATATTTTTAGAGTATTAATGGGACCAGGGTGGGGTGTTCATCCAAACCACTTACGAAAATTATATATTTCCCTTATTCGTAGTCGTATCGACTTCGGTAGCTTTTTACTGGACAATAGCGCCGATACTCATTTGACGAAACTAGACAGATTACAAAACATTTGCTTGCGATTAATTGGCGGGTTTATCAAAAGCACTCCCATTCACGTGATGGAAGCCGAACTAATATTGCCTCCCCTTTTTATTCGTCGTCGATATTTAGCAGGTAAACTTTATTTAAAATCTAAGTGTTACGATTTCCCTTTAATTCATTTACTAGATAAGCTACATAATATTTGTAACAATAATCCTTACTGGAGGTTGAAAAAAAAACCTCTTTTAGTTTTGTCTCACGATGATCTAAAGCAAGAAAAAATGTACTGCAGTAATAAAATTGGCATGTTCTCCATGTACACTTGGGTCAGCAATATAGACTTATCAAATACTGTTAAGCCTAGTTTAGATTCAGTAGATAAGCCAAAGCATCGTTATAATGTAAATGACCTTAGATCAATATGTTGTAAATCTCTAAATGCACTTTATTCTGACTTTTACTGTGTGTTTACAGACGGTTCTAAACACGAGAATTACTGTGGCGCAGCCTTTTTTGATCCACAAATAGGTACCTCTTTTAAATTTCAAATTGAATCCAAAATTTCAATAATGCATTTAGAGCTAATTGCTATAGCAAAAGCTTTGGCATATGTCGAATCTTTGTCCGGTGATCGATATGTAATTTTTACAGACTCAAAAAGTGCTCTATTCCATTTGACGAGATGCACAGGGTCTTCACCTTTTAGGGGCCTTCCCTTGGCTTACACTATATTAAAAATTCTAACTGATTTTGTTGCCATGCATAAAATAATTATCTTGCAGTGGATTCCATCTCATGTTGGACTGGAGGGAAATGAGATGGTTGATCGTTAGGCAAATGAAGCGGCGTCTGATGGAGAAATATATCCTTGTTTTCCCTGGCACACTGAGCTATTACCCTTGGTTAGAGACAGATGTTTTCAATCATGGGCTGAATATTTTGATGAAAGGTCTTTAACTAAGGGTATCTGGTACAAAACGATTCAGCCATCTCTTCATCGGAGACTGGTTCAGCGAGGGTAGGATGAGCAGGCAAGAGGTAGTGACGGCTTTGAGGCTTCGATCCGGACACATTCCACCAAATAGCTTCGGATTTATGATGCGCAAGGTCGATTCACCGAACTGTGCAACATGTGGGGTTATCGAAGATGTGCATCACATCCTCGCGGAATGTGCTCGTTTGGAAGTCCAAAGGTGTCTAATCTACGGAAAAAATGCAAATGTAGGCTTTTTCAATAGCATCCTGTCCTCTCCATTGTCAGATGAGGCTAGAGCACTTCTTAAAATTATAATTATGGGTATAAGGTTGCGGGTAGGTTAGTTATAGCATAATTATGTATTTGTATACAATCATCGGGGTGACATATTCTCTACAGAAAAATCCCCGTAAAAAATAAAGAAAAAAAAAAAAAGTAACTTTATCTGACTACTTTAAATTAATTATTAGTTTTCTTTTTTTTGTTTATCATCTAAATCAAAAGTCAAATTCAAATTAGGCTGAGATGCAGCACTTTTTAACGTTAATATTACTTAAGACAGTCCCCAAAACGCCCACCTATCGACACTTCCTAGTGCTTTCGTTGGGAAGAAGAAGTGGCGGAACAAACTCCCCAGCAGCACAGCTTTATGTTCATTTAAAAAACACACGACTTTATACAATACTATGTATAGTAATCTGCACAAGAAAACACGGAATATTAAATGAAATTATTTACCACATGCCAGCTGGCCACGCCAGAGTACCAGCAAAGCAAAAAATTTAATTAAAAAATCATTAGAAAATAAAAGCCCCTGGCATAAAGGGCGTGACAGCTCACATATTTATGCATTGTAAAAAAGCAAATTAGAACTCATATAACGTGTCAGTGAGGTAATTCTGGAGAAACAACAAACACACATTACCCTTGACCCGTCTTTACCATCGATAGATGCATCACTGCTTACCGTCAGGCGGGATTGCGGTCAAGCACTAGGCTCGACCGCTTGAAATCTTAATTATAAAAAAAAACAATATCTTGAGTCAATCAGAGCAACCAGCTATTGTTATCATTTAAATAGTTGTTTACATTGATATAATATTAAACAGATATGATGTGCTCTAACAAATTAACAAAAATAAATGTGCCGATCGGAGCAGCAGCACACACATGCAATTTTTTTATTCTGCGTACATTTCACACGTTGGCACAGTGTGAGTGAGATGGGGCGCAATCTAAAGCATAGAGAAGAAAAAGATGGCTAGTGTTTGTCGTTTGCGCTTAAATAGAAACGACGAAAACTAAAGCGACTTGCTGGACTTACCTCCTTTTGTACGCTTCATTTTCAGTGCGCTAGTGACGTATCTACCTTAGTTTAATATTATATCAATGGTTGTTTACAAAATAATATGCCTTTGAATAAAGGTAAGATTTTAAGTGCTTTAAATGCATTGTAAGGCAAGTCTAGCAAAGCAGAGGATATGTTTTTGTAAAAGTTATACCAAGCCCAAAAAAAGAGTTTTGAACCTTTTGAAGTCGGTGAAAAGGGGGCTCAGTTTGTCCTTATTTCTGGTGTTAACATTGTGATATCTGCGGAGATTCGCTAACTTGTTTATATATTCGATTCGATTTTTAAGCGCTCAATATCTACACTTGACGTCGATCGACCACAGTCTACTTCCACTATTCTTACTTTGATACCATATTAAAGAAAAATGTTTTCAGCCCTTCCACCCACAACCAAAAGAAGAAAAGCCCAAGTCGGCGCCTCCGACGAAGGGCAAGAAGAAGTGCGCGCCGATACCTAACAATGTCACCAACGCGCCACTGAAAGTCACAACCGCTCTGGGCCCGCCTAAAGAGGTCGAGTCCGGCCTGTTCCTGTACATAGATTTACATGGACATGCTTCTAAAAAAGGTAAGGATATAACATTAGGTGGACGGACGACAGCAGTTGACCTGCTGTCGTCCTACCCGAAACTGTCAAATATTCCCAATTAACCGTGGGCCTTAATTTTTTAGAGATAAAGCTGAAAATCTTTTGAAGTAATCTGACAGTGGCGCCGATTCTGTTGTTCACAAACTAAACTAATTTTAAGTTATGTGCATCTTTTTCTTTCCATTTCGTTAAGAAAAGGATAGAAGATAACATTTTAATTTAATCTTGTCAAATTGAGATACTCCATAGACAGTTTAGACGCGATTATAAACATGGCGTCTAAAATACGCCAGTTTACGTCAGGAGCGCACTAATTTGACAGATCTAAACTAACATTTTATCTTCTGTCGCGCAACGCAGCAAATAGAGAAGAAAAAAGATGCATAACAAAATTAATTTAGTTGTAAATCAACATCCTATGTAATAACGGTGCTGTCGCTCGGTTTTTTTTAATAGATAGAGTGATTAAAGAACCTGAATCCTTTGATATTTATCAAAATAAAGTACTAAATATTTTACACATTGAAAAGGTGTACAAAAAAGTAAATGACAAAAAAATATAAGATATAGACAATTACACATGTGGTATATGTCTAATTGTCTATCTCTTATGGATATCCCACAATCAATTTTTTTTTTATCAACTTTTGACAATAAATACCAGCTAATTTTTGAAGCGATTTTAACCAATACAGCATTAATCTTTATCCAATTCAATACCTTAAATTCATTGTAGATTTAATATAGATCTATATCCCCCTTTACAGCATATGATTTAAATGACTATTTTCGAATATATTACAAATTAAAAAATTGCGGAGTGTCGCGTTTGCGGCGGTACACGGCGCGGCGTTCGCGGTGGTTTTTTATACAACGTTCACAGTTTTTCTGTAATGTATTTAGTATTAGCATTGCACCCGCGCGAAGCCGGGGCGGGTCGCTAGAACATAATATTCTAATTGAGGTGTATGAGGGTATGCGTCAATTACAACACATGCTGTATGTTCTGTGTTTTTGATTTCATTTTTCACTTCTGTCGGGTCAGTCTCGCTCACTGCCTTTTTTCTACATTCTTCGAACTGACCCTCAACTTTTTTCCCTCAGGTATATTCATGTATGGCAATCACTTTGATGACCTGGAGAGCTGTGTGGAATGCATGCTGCTGCCTCGCATCATGTCTATGAACAACCTGCACTTCCACTTCTCTTCTTGCAACTTTACTGAACGGAATATGTATCTCAAGTAAGTAGTCTAATGTGTTAATAATTTGATAAAACTGATTTAACGTAAATATGTAGTGACGTCATAAAGGCTATATTTTACTATGAAATATTTGGATGCATTATTATACCTGTGTGAGAGAGACGAGCGATCAAACATAGATTGAGCACTAAATACAGTAGGACCCCGATTATCCGGACTAATTGATGTAGGTTTGTATCGGATAATAAAAAGTCCGGATAATCCAATGTATGAAGAAAGACGGGCTTTTTCCATATATATATATACAGTATGTTAAGTAACAGAGGGCGTTCCCGTTAACCCGAAATAGTATACATACATGCTAAAAAAAATATTTCCATTCGAAAACAAAATGTTTTAAAATTTTTTCCAATATGAAAATATTCAATAAAAATTTTAAATTGACATGTAAAAAAAACACACTGTACACGCGAACTTGAAAGACGGCAACGTCGCAATTTATTTATACATGACGACTACTATTTTGATTTAAAACAGGAGGTTTCAAATTTATTTTCAATTATAATTTTTTTATTCGTATTTTTTTATGCTTATTTTTCTATGCTGATATTTTTATTTTAATCTGTGTGATATATATTAACGAGTTTAAGGAACGCCCTCTGTTATTTAACATACTGTATATACTGAACTGGAGTCTGAGCAGTTGTGATGCGATGTGTGCCGGAGTACGATGCGCCAAATGTTATTGTATCAGGAGTTTCGTGTGGAGTGTCTCAGATCAATCTCTCTCCCTCTGGCGGATCTAATCACTCAGTTTTTCCGAGTGAATGAGCTCTTATTAAACTAGCGCGCTTTACCATCAACAATTGCATCACTGCTTACCATCAGGCGGAATCATGAGGTCTGAGCAATCGTGGTCCTACTGCTTAGATCAAATCACCTAATCGGCGAACACATTTTTGTCAAACGATTGCGACTAGTTGGGATCGTTTCGACCGAACGGACAAATGGGCGGTCCAAACGATCCCGACTGATGCCAACTAGTCGCAATAATTCAGCAAAAATGTGTTCGCCGATTAGGGGGCTGTTCATATGATCCCTGGATGGATAATAGAGGAAAATTTCTTTGTAAACATTACCTATTTTTATTTTGTACAAACGTAACCTTGTTTATCAGGGACCGCCGCGACGGCATGTCCAGGGAAGGCTCAGGACGGGTCGCTGTGTTCAAAGCCACAGGCCTAGTCCGCTCATACACGCTGGAGTGTAACTACAACACAGGCCGCCTGGTCAACGTACTCCCTCCGACAGTCCGCGAGGGCCCCGGGGCCACCCCGCTGGCGCCGTCGGCCCCACTGCCACCCAAATACACGCCTCATATCTTCGAAGAGGTAAACCCCTTCCAGGTTTGTGCGCCGCACGTCAGCTAGGTAGATGTTGCGAAGCGTTGATACAGTGTCGGCACTGCGAGGCAAATGATTTTTGAAGATAAAGGCAAGAAATCATGGAATTAGTCATCTGCCCCCTAATCGGCGAACACAGTTATGTCAAATGATTGCCACTAGTTAGGATCCGTCGGGATCGTTTGGACCGCCCATTGGTCCGTTCGGACCAAACGATCCCAACTAGTCGCAATCATCTGACAAAAATGTGTTCGCCGATTAGAGGGCAGGTCAAGGTTCTCGAAACGAGATTTGAGTCAAAATTCATTATTAAGCTTTGTATGACTTTATCATGCACTGTTTCAGAAATATATTTGTGTTTTCACTAATCTTGTGATTGTTTTTGATCCCTATTCACGTCTAAATAAATTATTAACATACCTTGCTTGCTCTCAGTGTCGATTAATTGTGTATTTTAGAGTGTCATCGTATGGTAACTTTTGGAAAGACATACGGAACAGACTTAGGTCCGTATTACTAAACCCTTTATCCGGATTTCCGAGAGCTTCCATACCTTTTTAGATAAAATTATAGGTAAGGGTCAAAAGTGCATTACCACTTTTGAACTTTATTGCAATAACAATAAGTGTCAAAAGTGGTACTCCACTTTTGACCGTTACTGTAAAATATGTATCAGCCATATCTGTTATTTTTAGCGACCAGTTGGTCCTGTAGTTATAGCTGTTCATAATAGGTACCTGAATCCCCTAAATGTATGCCAAGGATTCCAAAAACATATTGCATAACAATGTTTTTACCAAATTGCGTCGAAGCCCCGAAAAGACTAAAGTCTTTGATTACAGTCCTTAGAGTGTAAACACGTTTCAGGTAAGACACTGTCGTGCTAAGAATCTGGAGGTTTTCGAAGAGATAGCCCCCGCACAGGTTTGTCTTAAACCTTGTAACCGCTAGTATTCATATTATATACAGTATAATGCAATGTACGTCATGCACAATGTAGGTCGTATTTACAGTACGGGTCAAAAGTGGAGTAGTGAGTGGACTTACTGTTAATGCTATAAAGTTCAAAAGTGGTAATGCACTTTTGACCTTTACTGTAAAACTCGCGCGAGTTAACTGTACACCTCGCTCTGTGACGTCATTCGGACGGTACCGTTTGCAAAAAATGAGAATTATGTCAAAAAATATAAATTACATTTTTTTTTACGTTATTAGAAGGTCGTTTTCACGATAAAGCGTCATAATACTAGATCATTTTACTCATGACGTCTTGCAATTAAATGGATACATATGGACTAAACTATAATGTTGGTGCAACCAACAGGCTTCACTAATGCGTCGAAAATGTAAATAACAAAAACGAACTCGATAAAAAAAATAAACAAAGCAATAACTCCATAGAAACAGTAATAACAACAGGGGATTTAAACTGTATTTAGACAATTGTAACAAAGATGCTATCGCTACTCATCGCTTACGGCGAATGCGGGGCGCCGCGCGGGGAATCGGGGGAGGGGTCGCATTCCGGCGAGGTGCACAGTTATACAACCTTACTGCTTCTAAGGTTAAAGCTATACATACAACTTAATGCTTCTAAGGTCGAGATATTATTATCAATATAAGCAGTAGGTATTATTTTTATCCACGAGTATTTGCTTTAAGTCTAGTAGTTTGAACATTGCTTTAGTACATATACTTAAATGCTTTGTAAAATATACCTCTTCAAAAATCTCCAGATATTTAGTTATTAATATTAACACTTCCTGCTTAATAAAGCACTTATCTTGTCTTAGTCGAAATACTGTGAGACTAATTGTAAGGTGACAGACATGATTACCAAGTATGTAAATAATAGCGTATACAATATGTAAAGAACACCCTGTCCGATCCCTGAAGGTATTGTTAGGTATCCATAACTGATTCTAATAATGCCAACAAAGCCGGGGTAAACTTAAAAAAAAATCCCTCTAAAAAAATAATATTATTTCGAAAAAGCGAGGTAACTTAATACTTGTGCAGTAGGCAACACAGTAGATATACATGCGCGGGTGAAGGGGAGCAGGGCACGCGGCACGTAGTCGCATCACTCATAATAATACAGTCCAAAACGGTGTTGTCACTTTTAAAAAAATTACTAAATTTTGGGGAAGTTTGAATTAATTCGTGGAAAAAAAAAATAAGGTCAACCGGGGCAATTGCGTTTATCGAAATTATTTTAAATCTATTTGAAAACCTACCTCTCCTGCCATCGATACGTTATAGTTTTTTATTCAAAGTTAACAAAACAAGATGGCAGGAGAGTGGGTTTTCAAATAGATTTAAAATAACTTCGATTAGACGCAATTGCCCCAAAGACGCAATTGCCCCGGTTGACCTTATTTCCAAATCCATTCATTCATATTTTAGTTGGTCATGTGTATACCTAACCTACCTTTATTATCCTTTTGGGTCGGACAGGGTTTTCTTTACATATTGTACATTTGCCAAATTATAGTCATTGTGGAGGTATGAGGAATATGGGTAAAGTTCACTCATCCTACATAGAAAAGGAAGGATCCTCCGACCAAACTGGTATTGGCCTCGATTCCCTTGTTCACAAACTAAACTAAATTTAAGTTAAGTGCGTCT